>JAQZBX010009797.1:0-45390 GCA_029593785.1 Cabassous unicinctus
ATAAATAAATAAATAAATAAATCTTTAAAAAATAAAATAAAAATAAAAGACTGTAGATAAATATAGATTTATTTTTCTTTTCTTGATTTCTTTAAAAATCATAAGATTCTATAAAAATAAGTATAACACTATTGTTGGACTTACTGACATATAACAATATAATTGAAAGTTTTAAGCACTTATATTTGAAAATAAGAAATGTTCTAATCAATAACTTAAGCTTCTACTCTAAGAAATAAGAAAAAGAAGATCAAATTAAGCCCAAAGGATGCAGAAGTCAGGAAACAATGAAGATTAAAGTGGAAATCAATGAAGTAGTAAACAAAGCAATAGAGAAAAATCAATGAAACCAAATGTTGATTCTTTGAAATGATCAAGAAAATTGGACAAATCTTTAACTAGACTGATGAAGAAAGAAAGAGTAGACACAAACTACTAAAATCATTAATAAAAGAACACCACTAACAACTATGCAGAAATTTAAAAAGATTACAAATGAATGCTATGAACAAGTTTGTGCCATCAAATTAGACAACTTAGATGAACTGGAAATATTCCTAGAAAGACACAAATTATTGATATGACTCAAAATATGTCATCTGAATAGCTCAGTAACAAAGTAATTGAATCAGTAACTAAAACTCTTTCCACAAAGTAAAGCCCAGGTACAAATTGTCTTACTGTTGAATTCTACCAAATATTTAAATAGGAAATAATACCAATCCTTCACAAACTCTTCCAAAAAAAATATAGGAGGAGGGAATGCCCCCCAACTCATTCTATGAGTAAAATATCCTGACAGGGAAGCAGATGTGACTCAACCACTTGGGTGCCCACATGGGAGGTCCAATTCTATATCAAGAATAGATTGCATCTGGTTCAGGTCCAATCTATTTAGGCCTCCTAAAAAAATAAGACAAGCAGACACTGCCTCCTGATGCAACAGAGCTAGACGCCGCCTCTTGCCACAACAGAGCTAGATGCCATCCTCACCGCAATGAGCAGCCAGCAGACACAGCAGCCTGGGGTGGGGGGGTGCAGATTTGGCTCAGCCCGTTGGGCACTCACCTCTCATGTGGGAGATCCCGGATTCGGTTCCCGGTTCCTCCTGGAGAAGGTGAGCAAACAGACGAGTAAACTATCTGGGGAAGGGGGCGATAAAGTAATTAAAAAAAAAAAAAAAAAAAAAGATATCCTGACTCCCAAACTGAACAAAGACTACAAGTAAATTAAAGTACAGACCACTATCCCCTGTGAACATATGCAAAAATATTCTTAACAAAATATTAGGAACCTGAATCCAGCAACATATGAAAAGGATTATATATCATGACCAAGTAAAATTTGTCCTAGTAGTACAAGGTTGATTTAACAATTAGAAGTCTATTAATATAAAATAAACCATACTAAGAGAACAAAGGTCATAAACCACATACATTGTCATGTTAACAGATGCAGAAAAGCAATAGAGAAAATTCAGTATTGACTTATGAAAAAATTTTCTCAACAAACTAGGAGAAAAAAGGTCACTTCATTAACTTGATAAAGAACATCTAGAAAAACCTACAGAAAACATCATAGTTAATGGGGAAGAATTGAATGGTTTTCCCCTAAAATCAGCAACAAGGCAAAGTTGTCCACTCTTGCCACTTTATTCCACATTTGACTGGAGGTTGTAGGCAATGCAAGAAGGTAAATGAATGAAAATAAATAATATAAAAATAAAGGAAGAAATTAAAGACATTCAGATAGAAAACTAGGTGTTAAACTATCCCCCCCCCTTTTTTTTTTGGTGGATGATGTGATCTTATATATAAAAAAAATTCTAACAAATCCACAAAAGTCTGGTATAACTAACAATCAAGTTTGCCAAGATTAGATAATTGTATTTTTATAAACTAGCAACAGATAATCTCAAAGTGAAATGAAGAAAATAAGAAAATAATGTCATTCAAAATAGCATCCAAAAGAATAAAAAATACTGGGAATGCATTTAACAAAAGAAATACTTTTACACATAAAGTTACAAATCACTGTTAAGAAAAACTAAAGAAAATCTAAATAAATGGGTATATATTTCATTCTCATGTATTGGAAGACTCAATATTGTTAAGATGTAGATGTCAGTTCTTCCCAAATTGATCTATAGATTTAATGAAATCCTTATCAAAATCCCTTCAGATTTCTTTTGTAGAAATTGACAAGCTTTTCTGAAAATTTATATGGAGATGCAAAAGACCAAGAATAGTCAAAATACTTTGAAGACAAAGTTGGAGGATTTAAATTACCTGATTTCAAATCTACAATAATCAAGATAGTGTACTTCTGCCAAGTATTGGCATATAGATCAATCACACAGAATTGAGAGTCCAGAAATAAGCCCTTGCATTTGTGATCAGTTAATTTTCAACAAAAGTCACAAAGCAATTCAGTGGGGGAAAGGATAGTCTGTGTAACAAGCAGTGTTGCAACAATTACATATCCATTCACAAAAGGCTGAATTCACACCTTTATCCCACACCATACAAAGGAATTAACTCAAAATAAATGATAGACATACATGTAAAAGCTAAAACTAAAAAAACTTGAAGAAAACATAGTAGAAAATCTTGGTGACCTTGGGTTGGGTAAAGAGTTCTTAAAGTCATGATCTATAATAGAAAAATATTAATTAAATGGAATTCTAAATGTTTGTACTTCAGAAGGCCCTATTAAGAATACAAAAGTCATAGACTGGGAGAAAAAAATCTGCAAATCACATATCTGTAAAGTGCTCATATCAAGTGTATATACCAAACTCAATAATAGGAAAGCCAACAACTCAATTAAAAAAATGAGCAAACAATTTGAACAGAAATTTCACCAAAGAATGTATTAAAATTGCTAGCAATTTGTATATAAAGTGATACTCAACATCATTAGCCATTAGGAAAATGCAGATTAAAACCACATTAAGGTACTATGATGGAAAATTATTACAAAGCCACAGTAATCAAAACAGCATGGTACTGGCACAAGGACAGACATAGAATCCATTTAAGAGCCCAGAAATCAACCCACACATTTATAGCCAACTGATTTGGACAAGGGAGCAAAGAACACTCAATTGGAAAAGAATAGTCTCTTCAACAAATGGTGCTGGAAAAACTGGATCTCCATTTGCAAAAAAAAAAAAAAAAAAAAAAAAAAACATTCCCTACGCCTCACAACTTTTACAAAAATCAATTCCAGATGAGTCAAAGAGCTTCAGTGATCAAACTCCTAGAAGAAAACATAGGGAAGCATCTTCAGGACCTTGCGTTATGCAATGGTTTTTTAAAGTTTATACCCAGAGCACAAGCAACAAAAGAAATAATAGATAAATGGGACCTCATCAAAATTAAAATTTTTGTTCCTCAAAAGACTTTATCATGAAAGTGAAAAGATAAGCTACACAATGGGAGAAGATGTTTGGAAACCACATATCCGATAAAGGCTTAATATCCAGAATGTATAAAGAAATCCTTCAATATAACAAAAAGAGAAACAACTCAATTTAAAAAATGGGCAAAAGACTGTAGAAAAGAATAGCTCTCTCTCCAAAGAAGATATACAAATGGCCAGAGAGCACATGAAGAAGTGTTCAGCATCATTAGCCATCAGGGAAATGCAAATCAAAACTACAGTGAGATACCAGTTCACACCCATTAGAATGGCTGCCGTTAATAAAAAGGAAAACTACTAGTGTTGCAAAGGATGCAGAGAAATAGGAACACTTATTCTTTGCTGGTGGCAATGTAAAATGGTGCAGCCGCTGAGGAAGGCAGTTTAACATTTCCTCAGAAAACTAAGTACAGAACTACCATATGATCTGGCAATCCAACTACTAGCTATATACAAAAAATAATTAAAAGCAGGGACTCAGATATTTGCTCCCTGATGTCCAAAATGGTATTATTCACAATTGCCAAAAGATGGAAGCAAGCCCAAATGTCCATCAGCTGATGAATGGATAAATAAAATGTGCTACATACATACAATGGAATATTATTCAGCCTTAAAGAGGAATTTAGTCCTGATGCAGACAACAACATGGATGAACCTTGAAAACATCATGTTGCATGAAATAAGCCAGTCACAAAAGGACAAATATCATATGATCTCACCTATTTGAAACAAACTCATGGAGTCAGAATCTAGAATAATCTAGACAGGGTGGGGATGGAGAATGGGGAGTTAAGGCTTCCTATTCAGAATGATGGAAATGATTTGATAATGGATAGTGGCGATGGTAGCACAACATTGCGAACGCAATTAACAGCACTGAATATGTATCTAAATATGTTTAAATGGTGAAATATTAGATTGTATATATGGTACCAATAAATTTTTTTGAAAAATCTATGGAAGTACACTACACAGTAAACCCTAAGTTAAACTCTGGACTATAATAGTACCATTATGAAAACAATTATAACATATTACACACCAATGCAAGGTGTTAATAATAGGGTTGTATATAGGAATCCTGTATTATATGCATGATTGTTTTGTAAACCTACAACATCTGTAATAAAAGAAAAAAAATTAAGGACAAAAGAAGATGATGCATTAGAATGGCTTTAATCAAAAAAAAAAAAAAAGATAAATAGTGTTGACAAAAATTGGAAAAACTGAAACCCTCATACTATTGTTGGGAAGGTAAAATGGTATGGTCACTTTGGAAATGGTTTGACAGTTTCATTTAAAGTAAAACATAAACTCACTATATGACCCAGAAATTCCACTTCTAGGTATCTATTCAAGAGAAACGAAACATACATCCCCACAAAGGCTTGTATTGTATATAAGTGCTCATAGCAGCATTACACATAATAGCCAGAAGCTTGGAGCAAATCCAAATGTCACCATTTGGTGAATGGATAAAGAAACATGGGAGTGGATGTAGCTCAAGTGGTTGAGTGCCTGCTTCCCATGTATGAGGTTCTGGGTTCAATCCCCGTTAACTCCTAAAAAGAAAAAAACTAAACAAAAAACCAACTCTCATTGGCAAGTGGATGTAGCTCAGTGGTTGAGTGCCTGCTTCCCATGTACAAGATCCTGGGTTCAATCCCTGGTACCTCCTTAAAAAAACCAAAACAAAAAAAACATAGAATCTCCATTCAATGGAAAACGTTTTAACAATAAAATGGAATGGACTATATATACTAACATGGATGAACCTCATAAATGTTATGCTAGGTAAAAACCATATGAAAAAGACTGCATTTTGTATGATTCCAGTTATATGGAATGTCTGGAAAAGGCAAATCTAGAAAGGCAGCGGCAGATTAGTGATTTCCTAGGCTTGGGGATGAGAGTAGGGAATGATTGCAGTTGGGCACAGGGGAACTTGTTAGATCTACACCTGGTTTGTGGTGTTGATAGCACAACTCTGTAAATTTATTGAAATCATTTAATGCTATACATACAATGTGTAAGTTTTATGGTATGTAAATTATGCCTCAATAAAGCTGTTGTTTTTTTTTTAAAGAAAGCAAGGGATGGGGGTGTCATGATATAGATGAAACATTTAGCAATATGTTGCTAACTGTTGAAGCTAAGTGATGGATAGTGGGGTTTCATTGTACCATTTTATCTACCCTTGTATATATTTCAAATTTAGAAAAATAAATTGCTTTAGGGGAGCGAATGTGGCTCAAGCAGTTGAGTGCCTGCTTCCTACATGGGAGTTCCCAGGTTTGGTTCCCAGTGCCTCCTAAAAACAAAAAAAACAACAAGCAAACAAGTGAAGAAACCAACTCACAGGAGCAATATGGCTCAGCGGTTGAGCGCCGGCTTCCCACATACAAGGTCCCAGGTTCAATCCCTGGCCCCAGTACCTCAACAACAACAACAAAAAAATTTGCTTTAGTTTCCTAGGCTGCTCAAGCAAATACTATGAAGTGGGTTGGGTTAAACAATGGGGATTTATTTGCTCATGGTTTGAGATTGGGGAAAAGTCTAAATCAAGATGTCATCAAGGCGATGCTTTCTTCCCAGCAACTGCGGCGTTCTGGTGCTAGCTGCTGGTGACCCTTGGTCCTTAGCTTGTCACATGGCAAGGCACATAACAGCGCCTCCTGGTCTCTCCCTTCTCTTCTGAGTTCCACTGATATTCAGCTTTTTGTTTCCCTTGGCTTTCTCTCTCTCTCTGAATTTTACTCTGTTTTTAAAGGACTCTAATAATAGGGTGAAGACTCATCCTGATTGAGGTGGGTCACACACACTTCAGCTGAAGTAACCTCATCAAAAGGTCCTACTTACAATGTGTTCACACCCACAGGAATGGATTAGATTTAAGAACATGTTTTTCTGAGGTACATACAGCTTTGAACTGCCACAGTAATGCAGGTTAAAATAATCTAGGTCCTTAAATATTAATTTGTTCTTTTTTCTATTTAGCCAAATTGTTTAAGGTCACCTAACCAATTATTTTCTTTTAGAATATGGATATATGTGTATATATATATCTTTTATGTGTTGAATTCCATGTATGAATAATATGGTTGGAAATTTAGGGTTAGATCGTTATTCATATTTGTTAAAAATCATGTTACTTTTTTTCCCCTGTTCTAAGAATGGTCAGAGAGTTGGAGGAGCTATTTATAAGGGGAACTGTAAATCATGCAGTTCAAATTCTGTTGTTACAGATCCTTATCAACATTTAATAACCAAATACAGTTCTCAGTTCTGGAATGTTGGGAGCTATTTTCAGTAAAACATAAATACAGGAGTACTAATGGGTTTGGATGGTCCTTTGGAGTCTCTTTGAATTAGATGTGTTCTAAAGGATACCAGTGAACCCAGTCTAGGTTAGAAATAGGAGGAGTGGTTATTAGTGGGGCGGGGGGGGGGCTGTTTGTGCTGGGTTGGTTGGGGTTGGGGCTGGTTGGATATGTATAAAAGCTGAGATGAAATAAGCAACAGGCGTGAAAGCAGTTTAAGTCATGACCTTCCTTCTGAATGAGGTAGGCAGAAGAAGAAGAAATTGCCATTAAAATAATAATTCTTCTTTCCTTAAAAGAGAGATGTACCCATCTGTAGAAGTTTGGCATTGTTTATGAATTCCAAAAATAGATATTAGATTGTGTTTGTAAACTGGTCTGTTCCTTTGGGCATATTAGATTGTATTAAATTCAGAGGTTTCACTTTTACTTGTTTAAATTATGATTAGGGCTTTGATTCGGCCATGTGAGTAGAAAGTTGAGTCCCTGTCCCCTTGGTAGACAGGACTCACAGAGAAAATGACAGGGCAGAGGAGAGAGTTCTAGTTTTTGATGCTGGAGTCCCAGGAAGTAAACGCACAAAGAAGAAGAACACAGAGGAAGAGAGACAGCTCATTAGACACGGCAGAGGCCCCGGGAAAAGAGAAGATCTTGGTAGCCTACAGCTGCAGCTGAGCCCAGGAAGAAGCGAGCTCTGGGGAGAGAGACGAACCCTCCAGACTCCAGCTAAGATCAGAAGAAGCTGGGACCACGGAGCCTTAGGAGGGAGAAGAAGGCTGAACACTCACAGAGACTGGCAGTCATTTTGCTCCAACACTTGGCAACAGACTTTGGTGAGGGAAATAACTTACTCTTTTATGGCCTTGTGACTGTAGGCTTCTACCCCAAATAGATACCCTTTATAAAAGCCAACAGACTTCTGGTACTTTGCATCAGCACCCCTTTTGGCTGACTAATACACCATCTGAGATTAATATTCTTATCTAGGTTTGCCCAACAAAACTTTTCCATCTTGCCCAGAAACATATGAACCCATTATTTCTTCTCCTTCCTGGGAATTCATCTTTGACTTTACCAAGTACCAGTATCCACCACAATCTTTAATTCACAAACAAGTATCCATTGTGTGACCCAATGCTCTATTGTTATGAGGAATACAAAAGTAGGCTGATACATGGCCAAGTCACCTTGCTGAAGTTAGTCTTACTGACCTTACAGTCTTTTGGGTTCTGCTCATGTGTACACACAGAAATACACCCTGGTTAGAGATACAGTTGTAGTCAAAGCCAACACCAGGCAAATTCTGGATTGTGCAGTACAGACTAAATATTTGATAGATGTTCACAGGCAGCCTGAAGGTGTCTGAGCTGTAGTAGTCTTGCAAAATTTCACAGATAAGACAGAATTTGAGCTAGACCTCGAGGGTGGGTAGGATTTGGAAAGTTTAAGTATTTGTTTGATCTGTATTTAATTGAACAAATGGAAACAAGATTTGTAGGTAAGGTTTTGTAGCTCTTTGTGTTTTATTTTTAAAAAATGGAGTGTGCCTGCATTAGGCACTTCTTAATTTCGGCAAGATGAACTACAGTGTCAGTAAAGGTAGCTCCACCCTCTTTTCTGATCCCATAGTGGTAGGCCCAAGCCAAATAGGAGGAGCACCTTAGAGAACTTTCTGGACATTCTCTCTTTCTCCTGTTGGACATTCATCCTCTTTCACATCCTTTATTTCCTTAGGAATTTCTTCAGATTAGATATGTACAGATTCTATTAAAGAAAATAATAAAAGTTCCCCCACTTCGAAGTTGTCTTACTTTAATCCCATAATCAATGCCCAAAGGCTTCTTGGGACAGTACCCACTTCCTAGAGCAAATATTCACCTCTGGGACTTTCCTTGGAACACAAAACCTTGCTTCTTTTCCACATGGTCCTTCCTGGTTTTCACATTGCCTTACAGAACTTGTATGTGACTCTCTGAACACTTCGAAGCTCATATCTTGAAATTTTGTCACATGGTGATAGAAATCAAGGGTGACTGCTCTTTGAGCTGTAGCTTTATTGCAGAGGTTACTGTTAAATTAGTTTCTAGTGTGTTCTAGTTGGCAAAAATACTATAGAAGTAAAGCAAGGATTAATTCTGTATACCCTTGTTTGTTAGTTAAAATTTTTGAAAGAAGCAACCATTTTATGACCATTTGGTTGATTGCCTCTGAATGATGCTGGAATATTTTTAAAAGAAAGAAATTCCTAATTACTCCTCACAGTTATTTCATTCAGACCATCTTCCCTTTTCAGTACTTATTTTGGAGCTTAGTCAGAGAGGCAAAAAGCCACATATTACAAATAGGCTGAGAAATTGGGGTTGCATACTGTAAATTGAAGACTGGCGATTTCTGTCAAAGCCTACAGACAGGGAGTAGGTGTGAAATCACAGGCTTTCTTCCTTGAGTGTCTTGAGGGTGAATTATTTCCTGGTACTGCTGACTCTTTCTGCACACATGTAGTTACCTTTCAGAGCGAAGGCTGCTATTTAAACCTTTCTTCAGCTTCGGGCCAAGCACTATAAATACACAATTAACTAGTCTACTCCAAATGTGAGACACCTAAATGCAGCCAGTGACAGAGAAAAACACTTTGCCAACAGATTGTACTTAACTCCATGATTGTAATTTCCAGAATACAGATTAAACTTCAGTTCTCTATGTGTTTCTGTAACCAACCTAAATGGATGGAGCCCTGAGCAATCACGGCCTGTCCACGGTGAAATGTGTAATATTGGAGGTCATGGAAGGTACTACTATTTGAGGTACTTGAGGGTTTTGAAGGTCGTTGGTAAATGGAGATCAGCAAAGGAAAATAATATTCCTTCATCTGTATTCTTAAGTCAAAGAAATCACTCATTTTTAAAGCAAGTCTTAATTTTTTTTTGCAACTGCAAAATTACATATAATGCAAGGCCCAGATTGTTGCAGTTTGATGAGTTTAGACAAAGGTGTATTTCCTTAAAGCCAAGCAGGATATAGTACATATTCATCACCCCAGAAAGTTCCCTGAGCTCTTCTTCTATTCAGTCTCCATCCCCCTGAGGCAGTCACTCTTCTTATTTCTATCACTTTAGATTAATTTTGCCTATTTAGGAGCTGCAGAAAAATGAAATCCTACAGTATGAACTTTTGTTTGTGCCTGGCTTCTTTCTCCCAGCATAATTTTATCAATAGTCCTACTTACTAACACACCATAATTGATTTGTCCATTTTCCTGATAATGGGCAAGTGAGCTGTTTCCACTTTGGAGCTATTATGAAGAATGTTGCCAGAAACACATGAGCCCCTCATTTCTTCTAAGTAGTGGACTATATTGCTGTAGAGTTGTTCATAATATTCTCTTATTTTTTTTTAACAGCTATCGGATTTTTAGTGATATCCTCCTTTCATTCCTAATATTGCTAATTTATATTTTCTCTTTCTGGTCTTTCTGGTTTATACATGTGATTCATATTTTCAAAGAACCAACTTTGGCTTTATTAATTTTCACTATTTGTATTAGTAAGGATCAAATCAGAGAAGCAGAGCCACTTGAAGGGTGTGTGTGTGCGTGGGCACATGTGCCCATGTGTGTATATGAACAGATTCATTAAAGGGATTTGAACTTACACAGTTGAGGGAGCTAGTTTAACAGTTTCTGTAAGGCTGTTGTCTTTGTGTCTGATGCTGGAGCTTGAAGTCCACAGGTCAGGCAACCAAGAAAGGAAGGTAGATGTTATGTAGAGGAGAATAAGAACAAGCTAGAACGCACAAGAACAAGCTGGAGTCGACGATCATGGACTGAAACCCATGTCAAATTTTTTACTTCTGACCTTCAGTGTTCTGCAGAAACTAGGCATTTTGTCTCAGAATGAAAGAAACTTGGAAGGAAAAAGTCACCACTACACGTCCTAGACACCTCAGAACCCCTTCAGTAGTAAGACTGACCAAGGGATTCAGTGGGACAAGGGTGACAAACTTTTTCTGTAAAAGGCCAGAGGGTAAATAGTTTAGCTTTGTGAGTCATATGATATCTGTTGAAACTTTTTAACTCTACCATTGTGGTGTGAAAGCAGCCTTAGCCAATATCTAAATGAATGTCATGTCTGTGTTCCATTAAAACTTCATTTGTAAAAATATGTGGTGGGCCAGATTTCACCTATAGGCAATAGTTTGCTGACCCCTGTTTTGGAGATTTCAATATACCTTCTTAACTGATCAGTCTATTTAGTTAATATTATATACTTGATGTCTAATTCCATTGATTCTCTTATCCTTAGTGCTACTGTTGTTATATCTACAGTTTTTGCATTAAATGGTCAATTGTCTGATAAAGAAATAGAGAAGGAAAAAAATGGTAGTCTTCTATCTTTACCCACATATCAGCATTTCTGATGTTGTTCTTTCCTTTCTATATATAGCTTCAAGTTTCCTCCTGATATCATTTCCCTTTCAACCCAAAGAACTTTAAAAAATTTATTTCTTGCTGTGTAGGTTTGCTATGGGCTTCTCCCATCATTCCATTCATTTATCTGAAAATGGCTTTTTTAAACAGCATTTTTCAAGGACATCAGTATATAATTTGGATTTAGAACTCAGGGATGACAGTGGTTTTCTTTGAGCATTTTTTTTTTTTAAACACAATTTTTTTTTTAAGATGCTGTTTCTTTGTTTTCTGGCCCTTTTTTTTCTGGTGAAATGTCAGGTGACATTTTTCTGTTTGTTTTCTTTCATGTAATGTGTCTTTTTTTTTTCTCTAGCTACTTTCAACATTTTTTCTTTACTTTTAGCTTTTAGTAGTTTGATTATGATAAATGTGATTGTCTTTGTACTTACCCTGTTTGTGGTTTGCTGAGTTATTATTGTATCTGACACTAATGTTGTTCACCAATTTGGCCACTATTTCTTAGAATACATTTCTTCCCCATTCACTTCTTTTACTTCTGAGTGTCAAGATTAGGCTTTGTGATGTTGTCCCACAGGTCACTGATGCTCTGATAGTTTTTTTTTCTATTTTTATTTTCTCTGGTTTCCAGATTGGATAATTTCCATTTTTTTTCCAAGTTCACACATTCTTTCTTTTGCCATCTCCAAGCTGTTGTCAATTCTATCCTGTTAAGTTTTTGTTTTAATAAATAAACCTTTCAGTTCTGGAATTTACATTAAAAAAAGAAGTGTCCATGTCCTTGCTGATAATCACCTTTTATTCACTAATGATAATCAGTTTTTTCTTTGTCTTTAATCATATTTAAAATAGCTTCTCTAAATTTTTTGTCTGCCAAGCCCAACATATGCATCATCTTGGGATGTTGTTGTTGACTGCTTTTCTTGACTTTGGTTCATATTTTCCTATTTCTTCATGTATAATAATTTCTTAATATATATTGGACATTAAAATATGTTATAACATATATATAATCTAAAATATCCCATTTTATCAACTTTCAGATATGCTACCAGAATAAAAATAAAATAAAAAATATATAGAATTGTACAATACAAAGTAGATCCTACTGTAACCTATGGACTATAGCTAATAGTATAATTATAATAATATTGTTTCATCCATTGTAACAAAGGTACCACACTAATGCATTATGTTAATAATAGGGAAAATTGTGTATGAGTGGAGAGGGTACATAGATGGGAATTCTGTATTCTCTGGGTGATGTTTCTGTAGACCTACAACTGCTCAAGTTAAAAAAATTTTATAGCTAGTGTCTTGCAACACTAAAGTGTAAAAAAAAAGATACCCTGTAGGGACTCCAAATTTTGTTATCTTCCTTTGAAGAGTATTTTGTTCTAGCAGGCCTTAAATTACAGACCTATCACCTAGAACTTATGAAGACTTCATTTTATGGTTTGTTAGTGTAGGTCTGTTTCAGTTTTTCCCCCAGTCCTAGGAAAAATACTGTCTTGGGCCTGAGGCAGGGCTCTTCTGGGATTTCAATGCAAAGCCTGAAATGTTGACCAAATCCCTCTGACTTGTTGGGATTCAAACTTTGGCTCCCTTGTACTGAGCAGCAGCTGAAATCTCTATACACCTTTAGAATTTTCCTTGGAATCTACCCTGCAAATACTCAGTTAGGTGTTCACTCAAAGATTTTAGCATAGTTTATATTGCATATTTTAGGGCTCCCCTGATATGGCTCCCTACTTTGAGGAATATGCTGCCTCAATTTCTAGCAAAAGGGCAGAAACTCAACCTGAGTCACACCTCACTGATGCAGTCAATTGAAAGAGTCTTATACCCATAGGAATGGATTATCTAGCAGGCATAACAAGTATATTTTATGCCAATGGACATGTAAGTTTCATGCAACTCTGGATAAATAGCTCCTAAAAATTAGTAGCTTTCAGTTTTTTCCTCAAATGTACCCAAGCGTTTGGTGTACTTATGGACATTCTCATTATCCTAGACCTTCAGCTTCTTTTACTTTTCTCTTTCTGCTTCTTTTTCTGGTTCCAAAAATGTATCATCAAGGTGTCATCTTAATTCTGAATTTTCTTACAGTTTATTTTTCCATGCTAAAAATAGAGGGATGGAAACTGCCGCCATGCAAGCAAAACAAAACAAAAAATTCAGTTCATCTGAGAGAGTGAAAACAAAAACTTATCTGATCGCCTATCAAGAGAACAATCGAAGTATGTTAGAATTGCTGTCCTTTACCAATGGATGCTGGAAGGGGTGTGACAAGTGATTTAAAAAGCAGCAGTGGGGGATAAATAAATAAATAAATAAATAAATTTTAAAAAGCAGCGGTGTGTATTTTGAAGAGAGCACACCTATTTTTGGTGATGATTCCAATCAAAATAACCTTGAGGTAGAGCCAGCCTTCTCCCCATGGTTGTTAATTCTGTATTTCTTTTTTCTTCTTCAGTTTCAAGAAGAACACACAAATATAAGCACATAAAATTTGTATATATATTTTATTTTTCTTAACAAAATCCACACCGAAAGCATCTTTGACAGCTTGATAGCACAGTCCAAACTGTCTGGAATGTGCTTAAGTCAACCCTATAGAAGAAAAAATGAACCACCCCTTGTTTTCAGGGAATGAGACACGTGACCGTTCCATGTTCTGGGTTGTGACGCTGTTAGAGTGAAATGGTTTCATAACGTTTCTTTCCCTCTTCCCATAAACTGCATGTGAGAGAGGGAACATCATGAAAGGCCAAGCCCTGTCTCTCTTATTGGAAAACAGAATAGCTGTAAAAATTGCCTAGGGCCCCAACTTGAGAAGACAATATAGTTTTGCCAGTGTAATCTTGAATTTTTCATGTCTGCCACCTATTTCCCAGTATATTTTCTTACATCTCAATTGACAGCCAAAGATGCATCAAAATATGTCAGTGCTATATCTTATTTTTCATAAGTATTATATAAAGAAACATTTTTTATGGAAATATGATACCGAAATAACTTTTTCTTTTGTTTTTAATATGTAAAACTAGTATTCTCTTAATTCAGTGACTGCAATGCCCATTTACTATAGCTGGATACATATATAATAACCTTATACATAGTCATGTGGATTATTTTATGGCCCTCATATTGTTACTTAAGTGCTGCAGAACGTTTTGTTACAGAGGAAATTATAGCAGAAATTAAGTATAAACTTGCTGAAAATAGCATTTTCATAGAGATGAATATAGATTTATGCACAAAAGAACTCTGATTATCCAAATCATATTGCAAACTCCGTTTTCTCTTCCAGTCCCAGAGCTATTAGAATATACCGTATTTGCAGTTGTACTCTTTTATTCATTTAAAAGCACTTAATTTTTTTCCTTCCAAAAATCCAAAAGCATTTTAATCACTGACTCTTTATCTCATGTTCCACCAAACTCTGTGGTGTAAAAAATGTATCAGGAATGGGCAAGACAGACACAAAGACACAATAGGACAAGGATATTGAGCAAATAGATGAATTGAGTGAGTGAGAACTGGTGGGAGATGTTTCAAAGTGGTGTTAGTAATTTATCTTCCACACAGCATTATTTCCCTCACCATTCCATAGTCTACCTTGAAGGTTGTTCAGAGGGTGACATGAGGCGAATAAGAGCCAGGCATAACCCCACATGGAAAGAGTAACTCAGATGTTAGAGGAACATAAGCTTAGAAAAACTCTCAAACTTGCCCAAGTCGTGCAGCTGGTAAATGGCAGGGGGTCAGCCCAGCTAAGATCTCTTAGAGGGAGAACCCCCTGTCTTTCCCAGGGCATAGTCTTTACTCATATTTTCCACTGTTCCCACTCACTGCTGAGGTTGATGTCATCCAGTTCTTGAAAATACCGTACATGTGAGTGCTGCTCTTCCTTGGCACATTTTATAGTATCTGTGCCAGGAGCATGTTGCTTCATGTTGCTTCATAATGGTGGCCAATGAGGGTAGATGGTATTTCATGAGAAGAATGGTCTGCCGTTTTGAAAATTAGAAAAGACAGGGTTTTTTTAAAATAGCTTTTTAACTTTTATGGGGGGCTGATACAGTTTTGTTTTGGAAATACATTTGAAAATTTTAAAAGGGTTTACCAGTTATCTACATGGGAGGCACCAGAGGGCTTAATGAAATGAAAATGGATGTTAAAGGGCTTAAGAAAGCAATAGAAGTGCTATAAACCAAAAAAGGCATTGAACATTCATAATTATCTTCATAGACCTTTTGTTGGGAGAAGAGCCCTCACTTCCTTACCAGTGAAAAGTAAAATGTTGACTAATACGGCTTCAGAAGTCCCTTGAAGCTCTAAAATTCTTTGGTTCGATGATGATTGCATTCCCAGCTTTTTGGGTAAAAACAAGCACAACACAAACAATTCCTTTCAAGGTACCCATATGTATCTCTGGGGGTCCATGAATCAGGTCACACTGTTACCTCCACAGCTCCCTGACTCTCCTGCCCCAGCTACTTTGTTGGGCGATGAAATTCCTTTTGCTGTAGTATCTTGGGACTGGACTACTCAGTTGTAGAAATTAAAGCACAGTTTTCATAGTGTAAATGTAATGCAGCCCTAAGTGAGTATGTGCCAAACCGAGAAAGACTCATGAGGTAATTTTCAGTGGTGGACTGTATTTCACCACAGCCCTTCTCTGTCTAATTTATTGCTAGTAACTCCTGAATCAGAGCCAGCTGATGGAGGTTCTGGCAAGTGCTCTGCCTCCAGGCAAAGCGGAAACCTAGTCTTTCCCTAGCTGGGAGCAAGCACTGGGTCAGCTGTGTGCTCACAGGGGCGCCCGCTGCCTGGCCATCAGATAAGCTCAGCTACATGTTCCTAACAGGTGTTCTTAGAGAAAAGCTCCTTTGTCCTACCCACAAAACAAACTCACTGGAGACTTTTTATCTTTGGAGAGGAGATACACATGGGGTGTCTCTGGGCTGCATGGAGCCTTCTTTCATGAAGATGGTTATCTTAGCTGTTGGCAGAGGAACTGGATGAGGAGCTTGACCTCGTTTCCTAAGACTTCCTAAGATGGACAGATGGTCATGTTGGTTAAGGTTTCTGAGAGT
Source organism: Cabassous unicinctus (assembly GCA_029593785.1). Classification (NCBI taxonomy): domain Eukaryota; kingdom Metazoa; phylum Chordata; class Mammalia; order Cingulata; family Chlamyphoridae; genus Cabassous; species Cabassous unicinctus. Next base: position 16,275 of record JAQZBX010009797.1, read on the forward strand.
TGTCTTATAAATGTAGTTTTCTTCTTTTTTTTTTTCCTTTATCTTCCCCTCCCCTTAAAATAGTGATGGTGAGGAAAATAACCACCCTTAACATATCAAATGCCTGTGTAGTTGTAAATGAAAAGATAATGGCACTGTGTTCTACAGGTTCTTAAAAGAAGCGCCATTGCAAACATTTGCCATCTTTGTTAAAATTAACATACACAAAAGTGATCCCTGGCAAAGGAGTCTCTATCATTGGGTCAACTTTCACTTTGAAACGACTGTCTTCTGTTTCTTTGAAGCTCACTTGAAACCCTCTCATTCTCTCTCACTGTCTCCCACTCTCTTTTCCTCCATCCACTCCACTCCACTCCACTTCTTCACCTGAGCATCAATTATCTTTTGCAGGGTGGCACCGATAAGCATGGCTATGCTAAGGGTATACCCAATACCCAATTTGAGCCTCTTTGTGTGTGCATATTTCTGGATCTCCTTTGGCAGTTGAGGAGTGGTTATCTGTAACTTTCAGTAAGTTTGTAGTAGTTGAGTATTTTTTTGGTACTGTATAGTTGATGTTTTTTGTTTTTTGTTTTTTTCTGTGCAATGAACTAGGTGTTAAGATAAAATTATCCTGTATGGTACCCAAAAAACCTTGCATTTGATTTGTAAATACATCCAGATAGTTATCGTATGATTCATTAAGATCATGTCTCATAAAACCAAGAACCTCTCCTCTTAAATACCAGTAAGGTCCGAATATCAGTTACACACACAGAGGACAGGCCACTGCACATCTTTCAACATCAGAAATGACTCCCCCTTCGCTGCTGTCCCTTCCTCTCATCTTTCCTTATGTCTTAACCCAAATTCCTTTCACTGCACTTAGTGTGGAATCCAGAACTTGAAATTCCAAGTAAGAATCCCTCCACCCCCTTTCTTCTGTGGCACGTTCTCCCCACTTCTCTGGAATTGGGGCTCTTCATTCCTTTGTTGCATTTGTTCATTCCTTTGTTAAGTTGCAGAGTCCTCAACATGCCAGGCATTATGTTAGTACCGTGCTGTAGCACAGCGGCAACTGTCCTGCCTTAGAGTGCACTGCTCTCTGTTTTATTTACCCTCTTCCTTCCCACAGGGCTGTAAGCTCCTTGAGGGCAAGGGACCTTGTCTGAGGAGGACACCTTTGATATTTCAGAACACGGCGGGCAGCAGACTTTGAGAGGCATTGTTAAGTAGCCTGGTTTGGGAAGTAGGTGCTGAGGGTTTTGAAATTTCTCCTTTCCATACTCTAAGATGAGGTAACTTTCTTCCTTTCTCAGGAAGATGTGGTGAATATAAAATGTGACAATATATGTGACAGCACTTCTGAAAGGCAAGTTATCATCATCCACCCTCGTTTCCTGCCCTGTATATCACCCTATTTCTATTCCCACTATCCTTCAAGGCCAATTTTACCATTTACTTCTGTTCTCTCTGCCCTGGCTCTTTGCCCCCTTCCCTTCCTTCCTCAGAGGGGAGAAAAGCCTTCTCTGTCTGGCTCCATATCTCTCTGTCTCTGCCACTTCTAAATATATACGTAAGGTGCCATTGTCTCTCCTGTATGTGTCTCTCAATCGATGTACGTATATTTAGACTGTCAGGAGAGATCTGGCTTCACACTTGACAGGACTGCTCCACTCTGTGTTTTTATGGCATCGTTTGCTGCTTTGGCTCCTGCTGGGGGTGTCCTTCCTGAATCTGAAGCATTTTTGATAGCAGGAAAATTGTTTCTTAGATTAAATGCAATATTCGAGCAGCCACTATATTATGTGGGTATAGACAGGTGACTGAAAAAGAAGACAACAGAATTTTCACACTGAAGTAATGTGGCTTTTGTGTAGACACCTGGTTGACAGTGCTGTAGAATCGGTACCGAAGGGAAGTTTTCAGTGAAAGAGCCTTTCACCATAGGCTAGTATGAGGGTAAGGGGAGAAACCTATGCAAACCTATGCAGTACTAAGAGCTGAGCTTCACTGCTTACATTGAAATCTTTTTTTTTCCTTGCCCCTGCCCCTGCCCCATTTTAAAAAATGATATAAGGGAGAGCTCGGGGTAAGCAGCAGGGAGAACTTTCTAGCAATTATATCCTGGTGGTCTCCTGTCTCCCTTTGAAGGGGCCTTGTGTGGAATAAGTTCAGCCTACCTTGAAAATCAGTAACATTAATGTTTTTTGGCCTGAATTTTTTGTTTCTTAACCAAATTTAATTCAGAGGCTCTTCCAGAGGTAGGAAAGTCCTCTGCAGACACAAAATAATAAAAAACATTATTTATTAAGTCATTGTCATCATTGTGATATAAGTTCCTGGCAGGTCATGCTGTGTTCTGGAAACAAAACATGGAGATACCCTTTGAGAAGGACCTGGAAGTCCTCATGTACCATGAAGTGCTAGAGGGTCTTCCTCGGGTTTCTTGTGATCAGACCCAGGGAGCAGCTTGGCTGAGGTGGGTCTCGCGCTTCCTGTTTTTCCTGTCCACACATTCCTGCAGAGTTTATAGCCGTTACACCAATGGCTTTGGAAGCCCACTGTCTATTCAGACCCATAACCATATAACTAAATGGAGGAGAGAAAATTCGTCATAAGACAATTAAATTCCAGAGGAGCCCCTGTTGGATTAGCTGAAATATTGCTGATCCCAGGAAGAGTAAAAACCCTGCCTCTCTTAGTTTCCTAGGGCTGCATGTGCAAAGTCCCACAACCGGGTGGCTTAAAGCAACAGAAATGGATTGTCTACAGTTCTGGAGGCCAGAAATCTGAAATCTGTAAGGAAGGATCCTCCTTTGCCTCTGTCTAGCTTCTGGCAGCTTGCCAGCACCCTTGGGCTGCCACCTCTGCCTCAGTCTTCACAGGGTGTACTCCCTAGGTCTGTCTGCCTGTGTACAGTTCTCCCCTTCAGTCCTGTTGGATGAAGTTCCATTTTGCCATTGTCTTAACTAATTGCATCTTCAAAGACCCTATTGTCAGACAGGGTCACGTTCATGGCAGTGGGGTTTAGGACTTGAACATGCCTTTTTAGGGCATACGATTCAACCCTTACCCCTGCCCCTATGGCTGTAGCAGGCCTGAGCCTGGAGTCGTGGCACCAGTGGGGCAGGTGGAAGGTTCGGGCACAGAATCAGTTGACCGGCACTTACTGAGGGCCTGGTGATGGAGCAGACAGTCTCAGGCTCTAGAAGGGGAGATGGACAGGTATAAAGAAAAGAATGGGGTGGCTCACTGCCATGGAAGAGATGTGTACAGGATGCCAGGGAAGCACAGAGGAGGGCAGCACTGAATCCTGGTGCAGTGGGAAGGAGCATAAAGTGCTGTTTTTTCAGGGAGGTGATACTTGAGCCGAGCCTTAAAGGAGGGGAGGCTTTAGCAGGGGGAGAAGAGGTGCTGAATGGGGTACAAAAAGGGCAGTCCAGGCAGAAGAATGCTTGGAGATATCCTTAAAAGAAGTCAGTTCAGTGGCTTCTTGCAGAAGGGAGCCTCCTCATTTGGGGACTCTCTCCTAGCAGCATAAACACAGAGGTCTGCTCCTGTTATTGTAAATAAAGTTTTATTGGAACACAACTATGCCTATTCATTTACATATTGACTATGGCTGCTCTTGAGCTACAGCAGAAGAGTTGCTTAGTTATGGCAGAGACCGGGTAGCCTGCAAAGCCTAAAATAATTACTACCTGGTCCTTTACAGAAAGTTTGCTGACCCCTGGCATCACATATTTTAATTCCTTAAAACTTTTGATGAAGAGGTTCCACACCATCGGCATCAGGGCTTTGCATGCAGCCTTTTGTGGACATGTTAGTTCATTTCACAGCTTGGACAGAGGGGAAGACTCTTGATACTTTCTGTAACCCCAGCCCTAGGATATTTTGGATTCAGCTTAATTTATTGGAACTTCTGCTTTTTCTTATTTGCTTGGTAAGTGTTACCAGGCAAAATCAGAATTAAAAATAGTGGTAGGGATAATAGTCATTGCAAAATAGTCTATTCTTTGGTGAGGCTGTCAATTCGTTAGTGGCTTCTGGATCCAAAAGAAATAGCCGTCTGTCCCTTAGGATTGGGAGAAGGGGAGCAGTAGGGAGATTGACACCTCAAGACTGCATTTATTTAAAAAAACACTGAGAATGTATTTCCAGAAGGGGCTGAGTATTTGAAGTCCTGCTTTGCTGGATAAAGCAAGTGATAGTTGTGTGGCATTAAATAGCAAATGTCAACTAGAAGCACCTGCTGTGGTCAGTGGTAAGTATCAGCCTTTGGGTATGCCTGGCCACACTCTTTACAGATGTTAACCTATTTCATTATCATAAGAGGTGGTTCAGATAGAGCTACAATCATTCCCATTTTACAGATCAGAAAACAGGCTCTGAGAAGTTAAGTACCTAACATTTTAACTACTAAAGGACCCTGTCTTGGGGGCAGATGTGGCTCAAATGGTTGGGCGTCCATCTCCCATATGGAGGGACCTGGGTTCGATCCCCGGGACCTCCTGGTAAAAAAATAAATAAATAAAAAATAAATAAATAAAGGACCCTGTCTTCAATCCAGGATTGGAGGATATTGATTTCCATGCCATAGTTATCCTTAGCAAGTATAACACTCATTGAAAATAATCAAGAGGTCAAGAATGTTTCTGTTTTAGAATAACTAGTTTTCAAGGGGGGTAGGTTCAATTAAAATCCTTTTTTAGCACTAACTTTTGTTTTAGCCCCAGCGGCTACCGATGCTGTTTAAATACCCTTGTTAAATGGTGTTGCAGTTTGGTATCTAATTTCTGATTAGTACTTTGTATACAAAACTGTGGTTAGTACAAAATGGTGATATTTTCCAAGCACTTCTGGAAAATATAGGAGGTCTAAAAAGAGAAGCATGTAAGTTTAGAGTTGTCCTAATTTCCAACTAAAATGATCATTCCTAAACAAAAACCTGATCATTTCATTCCTTTCCTTAAAAGCTTTCATTGCTCTGTCACACCCTCAGGTTAAAGTTCACAGCCCTTATCATGGCTACTGAGGCCTCTCCTGGGTGGGCTGTGCCTGCTTCTCCTGTCTGACCTCTCTTCTCAGTACTTGATACCTCTTCATTCCAGCTAGCACGTTCCTGCATTTGGAACTACCTCAGTTGCTTGAATGCTGTCTTCACCTTGCCCCTTCACATGGCTCACTCCAATTTCATCTTCTCTTTCTCGGTCCTAGGATGCCCCTGTACCCAGGAAGCCTTCTTTGACCTTTCCGGACGCAGCTGGCTGTCCTTCCCATGTCCCGCCCTAACATAAGGTCTATTAAACTCTTGGTTTAGTAAATCAACCCGTCTACTCTCTACCACTAGCCACATGCTTCTTGAAGACATTCTTTTCATTTTGACTCTAGTTACAAGGAATTAGGGATTCACTCGAGGTGGCTAGTAAAAAGGGAATTTATCAGGAGGAAATATTTAAACCAGTAAAGAGACTTACATGGAAATCTAAGACCGTGTCTGTAAGGTGCCATAGTCACAGTTCTTCGAAGCAGAGCAGCCCTCCCTTGGGGCTCTCTGCTCCTCAGCACCCCAACTCTATTCACCCCTCTTTCTCCTGCTGGCTTCCTCTGCTCACACACAGGTTCTCATGAAGTCAGCTCATGACTTCAGCTTGCCTGCATGGTCTAGAATGCCCCACCCCCACCAGCCCTGGGACCCTTCTAATTTCATGTCTTCATTTCCCGCTCCCCACTTGTTTGGTATGCAATTTCTCAATTGCAAATTTCAGGTCAAGGACTCTGGTTAGCCTAGCTCACCTTGTGGAGCCGGGCCACACTTGTCGTGGGTCTCCGACCATCCTGTAGGTGGGCTGTCCTTGGGTCAGGTCCTCACTGAGGACCGATCGAGCTGGTGGAGTTCCAAGGATCTGAACCTGGTCACCAGTATAGGCCCCTCCTCCCTGCCTCTTTGCTTAGAAGGATGTCAGGCTTGTGTTTTATGAACTTCACAGTACCCTTTATTGTCTTCCATCTTTTACAGATATCATTAATGGCGCTCAAGAAAAATGTGTATTGCCTCCTATGGATGGCTACCCCCACTGCGAGGGGAAAATCAAGGTAAGGCGGATGTGGGCATGTGTTCATTCCCGTCAACCTCAATCTGCACTAACATGCTCTTCCCTCACTGTCCCCTCCTAATGATGCAGATAAGCAAGTGAGCCCTTTAAGGGAGCCACTTAAGGGTTACCTCCATCCTGCTGGTTTTGAACTATAGTCACGATGGTCTCTTCTCTGCTTGTGCCAACCCCATGTTGGTCTTCTGGCAGTGGCCCCAGCTGGTCCGACTGAAAGAGCCTGGACCTTTTTAGGAGTCTGCTGTGTTTTGAAGCCACCTTCCCCTCTCTTTTCCCAACCTCCATGGGAGATCCTTCAGGGGCCAAAGACAAAGGGCTTCCCTTATTTAGTGTCCTAGCTCCCTTTTCCACCATTCCCCAGGGCCTTGTTTTGAGGTCTCCATGTTGTGGTTTAACTGTCATATCTGCATTTGGGATTAAATACCAAAAGCTCTTGGCTATCCCTTTGGTCTTAATAACATTTTTTATTTTTAACTCCTTTTGTGTGGCCTGCCCTTGGGGTGACCCCTCCCTGCTCGGTAACCTTCAGAAGAGAGTTTCAGTTTAGGTATGCAGTTAGTATGGTGAGTCCAAACCCCGAAGCACCTGCATGGTCTCTGTTTGGGATGTCTGTAAATGCACATCCATGCACCTATCCCCGCTCTGTGTTCCAGGCACTGTGCAAAAGGCTGGTGAAACTGCCTTTCTTTGGGGAGAAGGGGTTTAGATGCAAGGGTTCCATTATGCAGTCACTTTTGATAACATTCTCTGAGCCACTGCCTTCCCTGGGCTTTATTTACAGGGTCTGTCCCATGGCCTCTCTTCAATTTAAGCACCTCTGCTGAAGCTCGGCTCAAGCCAGTGTGGACGTATTAATCATACTGAGCTCAGTGACTCCATCCCCATGGTCTTGAGACCGCAGCTTGAGCCCTTCACTAGTCTTCGCTCTGACCCTCACCTCCCCGTCAGCAAAGGTGCAGGACCATGTGGAAAGAACCACCGAGAGATGTTCTGATCTGGCTTTTGTTCTTTCAGTGGATGAAAGATATGTGGCGTTCAGATCCCTGCTACGCAGACTACGGGGTGGATGGGTCCACGTGCTCTTTCTTTATTTACCTCAGTGAGGTGAGTAGCTTCTAGTGGCTTCTGGAGGTGGGTGGGTGTGGTTCATCTGTTACTGTAACTGAGCTTGGAATTTGAAAAGTTTTATAATGTGTATTCATTTCACATGGATGGCATGTGTTCCCTTTTTTATTACTTTTCCGCTCCTCAAATAGGGGTATTTTTTTTTATCCTGAGGGAGAAATATACTGAGTTTGCATCAGAGTTCACCAGAGAAACAGAACCAATAGGGTGTATAGATACATCTATATATCTATCTCTATCCATCCTTTTATCCACCTAGAGAGAGAGAGAACACAAGAGATTTATTCAAGGAGTTGGCTCACGCAAGTTTGACGTCCATAGGGCAGGTCAGGAAGCTAGAAATTTGGATAGGAGTTGATAGTGCGGTCTTGAGACAAAATTTCTTCTTCTCCTGCAAACCTTAATTCTGCTCTTAAATTCTTTCAGCTCATTGGGTGAGGCCCATCCACATTCTGGAGAGTCATCTCCTTTACTTAAAGTCAGTTGATTAAGAATGTTAACATATCTACAAAATATGTTCACCAAGATGAGCATTTGATTAAATAACTGGGTACTGTAGCCTAGCCACAGTAGGCTGCTTGTCTCTTTTTCCCGGGGCCTTCTCTCCTTCCTCACGACCAAGCTCCTCTGTGTGCTTACTTCCTGGGGCTCCGGCTCAAAAACTCCCTTGTGTCCTCCTTCTCCGTGTCTTTACTTCCCCAGGCTCCATCAAAACTCCAGCATCAAAACTCCAACTCACTCCTCTGCTCTGCCATGTAGTTTTATCTGTGAGTCCCTGCTCACCTAGGGGGCGGGGACTCAGTGCCCTGTTGACATGGCCCAATCAAAGCCCTAATCATAATTTAATCATGCCCAGGTACAGACCAGTTTACAAACGTAATCCAATATCTATTTTTGGAATTCATAAACAATGCCAATGTGCTACACTTAGTTTACTTTTATCTTATTTTTTTCTTTATATCTGGGCTTCATTTTCATTCATACCCTTTAAATATCAGTCTCTTTTTTTTTTTTTCTTTATTTTTTTAAGGATCCTAGCACGTTTTACAGACCACAGCCCATGAGCCAGTGGAATGTGTTACAGGCTCAGATGAACTCCATTTCAACTTTAGGAAAATCAGGGGAGGAGTGCAATAGAATTAGGGCTTTATCCAGGGCATACTATAGGGGAAGAACCTAGTAGGGACTCAAAACCTGCCCGCCTCCCTTTTGGATAGTGGGCAGCCCTAGGGTCTTGAAATGGGTGCAGGCATATCTTTTTTATCTCCTGTGCTTTTGTTTGCTGTTGCCCATTTGTTAGCTTCAGCAAGAAGGAGAATGCCTATTTTTTTGAGACTTAAGAAGAAGCACAGCCAAATTAAGTCCTGTTGCCATAGTTTTCCTTGTGCCCCAGGTAGCAGGGAGAGCCTTTCTTTGGGTTGGAGGCCAAATCAGCATTGCTGTAGGGCTTGTGGCCCTGGCTCCTGTGACTTTGCCCCTCCTGTTGCCCCTCTCCTAGAGCTGCACTTCTCTTTCCTCAGTATTGTTCAGTCACAAACCTGTGGGCTTTTGTTGTTGTTGTTGTTGTGTGTGTGTTTCTTCTGGCTATGCTGTCCCTGGCCACCCCATCTTGAGAACCCCCGAGCTAATGATGGTTAAAATTCCTCTTAGAAATGAAAAGCACTGGCAGTTGGATGTGCAGTGTTCCTCATTAGCTGTCTCTTGGCAAATGGGTTTTGGAGAATTGATTTGACCTTTTAGACTTGGGTGTCCCATGGCCACTCCTCATTTCCATCTCCAGAGGAGTGAGGCCCGGGGCCATGGGTGAGCCTTCACTCCAGTGAGAAGTCTGTTAGAAGCACCTTTCCTGCCTGAGGAAAAGGGTCCTCATTTAATTTAATTTTCAAAATTTTTCTTCCCCTTTCCATTTGTTAGAATTTCATCAGTGTCCAACTGTGCTCCTTGATTGACAAGCGGAGCTGATTTCACACCTTCCTGAGAGTTTGCATGCTGGGGTTGGATTGCTGGGGCAAAGGTGGAGGGTTTTACATTCCCACTCCGGCCTTGTTCTCATGTTGTAGACTGGAGCTGGGAAGGTGTGGGAGAATGGTCCAGAGGGAAAGGGGCTGCAATTATTCGTGACCTGGTTCCCTTCCTGAACCCCCCACCCTCACCTCATTGAAGAAGTGTATAGCTAAGATGAGAAGAAAGTGAGGAGGATTCTGGGAAGGTAAATTAAGAGGCACATAGAGCAGACTGGGCTATTTCATTTCAGAACCTACAGTTCCTGCTAGTTTCTAAGCCCTGTGACTTTGGAAAAATTGCTTAATCTCTTTGTGCCTTGGGTTCTTCATTTATAAACGTTTTATATTTTGTTTTTAAAGGACCCTACCATGAGGTTGTTGTAAGGTTGCTGAGTTTATATGGGAACCTGTCTAGAATTGAGCCTGGCAGATAGAAGACACTCAATAAATATAACTGACATCTTTATGGTTTTTTATGTTATTTGAGGACAGTTGTGGGGTGTCACTTAGCTTGGGGCATTTTATGTGGGACCTTGTTTCCATTTTAAATTTAAGAATCAACTTTCTGGTTCTCATTGACCAGTCTAATTTAATTTGAGCTCTTTGACTTCTAGTAATATAAAAGTTCAACTGTTCCCATGGACTTCTTTTCTCCAGATGTGATATTTCTGTTTGCCTTCAAATAGAGAGCTGGGTGCATGGAGCCTCCATGTACCCTGGCTGTTTTAAAAATATGAAATTATTAGAGAAATTTTTCAAAGCAAATTCATTCCTTTCTAGTACTGGAAAACATCTATGACTTTTGGGGTACTGTTTGGTAGTCCAGGTTTGTTGTTTTGTTTTGTTTTCCTTGCTTTCTTGAAAAACTTTCCAAATTTTGTTACTTCATTAAACCCGGAAAACTGGTTATTTCCTGAATCATATGCCAGGTTCCTCGTCCAATTGCAAAAATGATTGAGGGACATCTTCTCTGGGGAAGGTAGCAATGACTTGTTTACTTGACCAACATGTGTACCAGTGATTTACACTTGTTTCTTAATCCTTGTTATTGAAGAGCCAATTCTTGTTTCCATCTAGATTAAACTTCAGAACTTTGACAGATATCAAAAGGACATGAAGTAAAATACTCCTTGTGTAGACAGTCACCACTTGCATTGAGGCATTTAGATTCAGACCAATCTTAGGAGACAGCACTCTTCCTTCATTTTTCTTTCTATAGTTGTCGCAGTGTGCTGACTTCCACTGAATTATGGGATTATAAACTGCCGCTTTTCCCCTCACCAAACAGTAGTCAACAAATCTTTTCTGGCTAAATCCCAGGGAGTGAAGCCAGTGATATTTCCCCCATGGCATCCCTACAGCTGCTTGTTATATGTTTGATGTGTCTGACACTGTACTGGGGAGTGAGGATGTGGAGTTAAGTCTAGTCCTTAATCTTGTTTGGGGATGGGGTTTGTGGGGCAGACAATAAGAATGAAATGATATTGATGCCAGACACCTCAAATATACAATCTCACTTAAACCTCTCACCAACTCTAATGCATAAGCCAAGTCATAGACGGCTCAGAGAAGTTAAGCCACTTGTGTCTTCAAAGCCCAGTACTTTCCATGAGTGTTACCCCTTCATGCAAAGGAAAACTGAAGTCAGAGTGAGTAACTTGTAACCATTTCCATTGCATTCAGTTTTGTGTTCAAATCCACTTGTTGGAAACTTGGCTCTAATCAATTAATCTTCATTTCTAGTTTTCTAATACTCCATAATTTTGATCCCTACCCACAAAAAGAGAAGCAGCACCAACTCTCCTGGGAACATAACTCAAGAATGCTCAGCCATTCCAAGTTGTAGGAGTGACGGAATGATTCAATAGGCAGCCTTGCCTTTCCAGAACATAGGACAGTTCATTTTCTGTATCTGTTTTTGTGAGCCATGTAACTACTCCCATTATAGAGACAAGGACCTATAAAGTAATTACTCTGAATGTCATTGTTTCAGGTATATTAACTTAGCTCTCTGCAGAGCCTTTTACTACTCTTAACTTTTATGAAAATGAAAATTTCTTAACCCATACTGAGATTATATTGATAGATGATGCCGATCTATATGATAGCCACACATTTTATTTTCTCTTTATACATTCTAGCAATTAGGAAACACCACATCCTTCTGAATGTCTTCATTAGTTTGTGCTGTTTGGGTTGGTTTTGTTTTTTAAAGCACTTCTGTTGCCATTGCAGGTATAGTTGTTCTGAAATAATCAAATTGAACAGTGACTGATTGCTAGATCTCAGAATGTGTACAAGCTGTTGCCTAAAATGCCAATTTGGACTGGATGAGTAAGTGTGTGTGTGTCCTTCATAAAGAAGCAAAAGAAGCAATTTTGTGCCTTACTCTTCAATCTGTTTCTTATATTCCATGAACAAGAGGCACAACACAAAGGTCTTTGCTTCTTTCCTTTCTCCCTTGGCAGAATGTAAAACTAATATTGGCTGAGCCTGCTATTAACCTTGAGTTTAAATTCAGCGTACTTAATCCCTTGATTAATGCCAAGATTAATACCCAACAGCAAAGGTTGAAAGCTTAAATGTTTGTGAATGTGAGCATGAAATGAAATCCTAATAACCAGGACAATGATTTGGATTTATGAGCTGTGTTGGCTGCTAAAGATAACTTGGAAATGGTGTTGCACAGACTAATTTGTCAAAGTGAGCAGTGATAAAGAATTGACTGTTCAGGTTGCAGGGGAAAACCTAAATGAAAAAATATAACTAACAGTTTGGGGAAGTCAGGGAGTACTTTAAAAATATCACTAGACTGTGGCATGAGAATACGCACCTTTTAAATGTGTAGCGGTTAGAAATAGGAAATTCCTTTTCAATGAGATAATATTTCTTGGCAGAAAAGGAGATGGCACAGGTTCATAATCATGTTCTTTTTTTTTTTTCTGAATTCTGTCTTTATTTTTATCTTTTTCATCTAGATGCATTTTTTTGTTCTTATTACTTCAGTTCTAGATTTCCTTTGGAAAAGGATTTTTTTCCACAAGCCTGAGTTTGTCAGTGTAATTGATTTCTCAGTTCTCTCCCTCATGCTCTCCCTTCCCCTCACATCTGTCTTCTTAGAGATGGTTCCCATCTGTCTGTACATTATAGATACGATGATATTTACATTTAATGTTATTACTCTGGCCTCATCTTTACAAAAAAATTAGAAGGGGAAAGGACAGATCTTGCCAAACCCAAAACCAACACATCTTTGCTACTTATAATAAATGTGACTGCTGGGGTGTCAGCGTGCCCATCTCCAATTTGCTTTTCTACATTCTTTTAAATATTGTGTCTTATATTGTATGCCATAAATTATTTTGAAAATTTAAACCCTTCTAATATGGAAAATTTCAAACATATACAAAAGAGAAGAGTATAACAAACTCCCATGTGCCCATTAATCATATTCAATAATTATCAGTTATGACTTATCTCATTCCATCTATACTGTCCCCTCCTCCCATTATTTTGAAACAAATCCCAGAGGTCGTATCATTGATAAATATTTCACCATGTATCTTTAAAATAAAGGGGCTCTTTTAAAATGAAAAATCATAATATCATTTCACACCTAAAAATTCATGGAATTCCTTAGTATTATCAAATACCAGGTTAGTATTCACGTTTTCTAGATTGTCTATTGTAAATTAAAGGGCACATACTTACATTGAGCTTCAAATAAGAACCTTTGCAATTGTTGATGTCTCTTAAGTTTCTTTCAATTTTAAGTTCCCCTCTATCTCTTATTTTTTTCCCTTTGTATATTAGTATATTTAGTTGTACAGACTTTTTTTGCACTCTGAGTTTTGATGATTATATCCTAGTCTTGTTACCTAACTGTCTCTCTGCCCTTTTTATTCCTTTTAAATTGGTATTTAGATCGGAGGCTTGATCAGAGTCCGGCTCAATATTTTTTTGCAAAATCGCTTTCCTGGATGGCTCTATATACTTCTTTCAGGAGGCACATACAAATCTAGTGTCTCTCATTTTGAGATATTAGCCACCATTGGTAATCAGTGCCTGGGTTCACTAATTCATTAGGGATTCCTTCTTAATTTACTAGGAATACCCTATAAAGAGAAATGACTCCCTATGTGGTATTTGGTTACCCTAAGGTACAGTTCATATACGAAAGCTCCATTTATTTCTCAGTTGATTTCTTAGCTGCTTCTAGTGTTACTAATACTTTTTTTTCTTGTTGTTGTTTTCTTTTTATTATTATGAATTCGCTGATTTAAACATATTTGATATTTTAAATCCTTTGCAATTATTTTCTTGCTGATTCTCAAGTTGTCCCTTTTCTTGGCCACTGGGAGCCTATTCAGTTTGCCTTCTAAGTACTTCTAACATGAACCTGGTAATTTTTTAACTTTTCTTGCTGTCCGGTATGACAAGAGCTTCCAAATTCATTTTGTACAATTTATGCCCTCGATCTGGAATCAGCCATTTCTCTAAGAACCTTTGGTTCCTCTTAGTGAGAAGTGATACCTAGAGATAAATCTGGGTGCCAGGGGTGGGTTCCTTACTATTGGATTGTTCTGGATGTTGGGGATATAACAGTGAACAAAAAGGCAAACATCCCATTTTCATTTAGGTTATGTTCTAATGGAGGGAAACAGATACACACACCCCCACCCCAGAGTAAAATATGTAATCTCTTAGATTGTAGTAGGTGTCATGGAGAGAAATAAATCAGTACAGGAGGGCTAAGAAATACTTGTGAGGAGTGATGGTGTCAGTTTTAGATCGAGTGGTCAGGAAGATGAGATGATGTTTGAGCCCCAATTTGAAGAAGTTGAGAGAGTAAGAAGTACAGATATCTAGCAGAGGAGTTTAGCAGGCTATGGGAACAGCAAGTGCAAAGGCCCTGAGGTGACCATCAACATCAGAGAGTAACCACAAGTACAGAGAAAGTAATCTCCACATAAAGCAGGGGCATTTTGAGCACTTATTAAAATTTACACGGTAAACATAAAAGAGGTACTGTGTTCCTGGTCTGCAGAAAGCTACTACCTCTTCAGATTGGATGCCTTTGTCTCTCAGAGTATCTTCAGTGAAGATAAGGCCAGATGGGTCCATTTTGGCCCCTGTGCGGTTTGCCTAAGACAGGCTGATATCAGAAGAGGCTCTCTGGATGACCTTTGTGGTTGGGTACAGAAGAGCTCATTTGCTGCCACTCCTCTGGAAAGGAAGTTTGACATTTCTCCTCTACAGCACTTGGGAATGGATTTTTAAAACTCTATGACATCTTCTCATGAGAACCCCACGGTTTTGTGGCACATTGAAAGCTTCTCTTTAAGTTCTGGCCCTTCTTAGGTCCTGAGCCATTCCTTCTCCTGTTCAGAACTATCATGGATCATTCATATCTTAACTTTCTCTTGCATGAAGTTGGTTCTGTACTTTTTGTTCATAATATTCCTGTTTTTCTCTCCATCATATCCCTGCCCCCCCTTAGTGGAGGGCAGCAATACACAGGAAACACACGAAGTCTAATTGTATTCTAGATCCCACCACTTCCCTCATGTGGCTTTGAGCTTTCGCTGGCATTTTCAGTCTGGCTTCTCATCACTGAGGGGAAGATAATACCTGTCTTGCCTACCTCAGGGTGTTCTTAAAAGGTTATATAATAAAATGATGGAATGGGATAGGGCCACATTAATGGAAAAAAGTATCATTATAAGTATCATGTCTTGGATTTGTTCATTCACTGCTCTACAAATACTGAGTATCCTGTACCAGACACAGGATAGTTGAAGTTTTTGAGGTGTTTATGTTCAGACTGGGCAGCAAACAATAAGTAATAAACCAATACATAAGATAATCTCCACAAGTAGTGAGTACTGTGGGAAAAAATAAAGTAGGATAATGGTGTAGGGCAACCAGGTAAGTCAGGGAAGGCTTTCTGGAGGAGAAGGTTCGAGTGTAGTATGGAAGGAAGGGAAGGAGGGAGGTAGGGATGCATAGAACTCCCTAAAAGGAAGTGTGTTCCAAATAAAAGAAGAGCAAATGTAGAAGCCCTGAGGTGTAGGTTTCCAGATAACAGGACTCTCAGTTAAATGTGAATATCAGATAAAAATTATTTTTTTAAGTATAAACGTTAAATGTCCTATATATTGCATGGGACATACTTCTACTAAAAGTGGTTGTTTATCAACATTCAGAATTCAAATTTATCTGTAAGTCATCCGTCCCTCCCCTCCCCCCAGCCTCCCCACCCACAATCTGGCAACCTTACTGAGTTGGAAATGAGCTTAGCATGTTTTTGGACACACAAGGAGGTCTGTCGATGTAGGGTACAGTGAATAAGACAGTGTAAGGCCTGAGTTCAGATTCTGTAGGATATTGGTATAAATTCTGGATTTTATTCTGAGTATAAGGACAAACCACTGAAGGGTTCAAGTAAGTATGGCATTTGATCCAGTTTAGGTTTTAAGAAGATCACCCCTGTTGCTTGTGCAGAACAAGATGGGAGTAGCCAGAGCTGGAAGCAGGGAGTTGGTATTACTTTCATTAACCTTACAGCACACTGTAGAAGCATAATAAATTCTTTTTTTTTTTTTTTTTAAGAGAAGATTTGGGCAATAATACCCTACTATTGAAGACTGGCCTGCGCTTATGAGACTATGAAAATAAGATATTGGGTTTCTATGTGGAGAGCACATGGGCTCTGGAGTGGGGCACACGTCACTTTAGACCTGGGCTCCTGCCTTCTCTGTATGTATGAGGGGTCCGTACTCTCGTGCCTGGTGTCTTTGTCTGACCTGGTAACTGGTCTTTCTCAAAGGATTATTTGGAAGACCAAATGAGATAATGGGTGTACAGTGCTTTTTCTAGTGCTTGGCTCCTAATTTATTGTAGCTTTTGTTGTTATCCATTGCACTCCCCCACCCCCTACCCACCCCCCCAGCCCTGACACTTACTAGTGGGGTTACCTTGGCAAGTTCCCGAACCCATTTAAGCTTTGGTTTCCTCTCGTTATGTGGTGATAGAATCCATATTGTTGGGATACTTTGGAGGATTAAATGATGGAATGTATGCAAGTTGCCTTTTTTTTTTCAGAGAGCCTGACACATTGTAATCCTTCAGTAAATGATATTTATATTCATATAGTGTAACTCCTTTAAAAATTGTGCTATTAATGTTCATTGTAAAGTGTTATAATATGCAGATTAGCAAAAAGAAGAAAAGGGGAGGCAATCTTAACCCCATCACCCAGAGATCATCTCAGATTTTTCTTATGCATTTTCCCATTTAGTTTTGAGTGCACTTACCATCTGAAAAACAGCATGATGGGAAGTAGATGTGGCTCAGGCATTTGGGCTCCTGCCTACCACATGAGAGGTCCCGGGTTCAGTTCCCAGTGCCTCCTAGAGAAGACGAGCAACACAGTGAGTTGGCGTGACAAGCTGGCGCGGTGAGCTGATGCAACAAGATGACTCCACAAGGAGACACAAGGAAGAAACACAATGAGAGACACAACAAAGCAGAGAGCAGAGATGGTTCAAGTGATTGAATGCATCTCTCCACATGGGAGGTCCCAGGTTTGGTTCCCAGTGCCTCCTAAAGAGAAGCAGAGCAGACACAGAAAGTGCACAATGAATGGACACAGAGAGCAGACAGCGAGTACAAACAAGGCGGGGATGGGGTCGGGGGGAAAAATAAATAAATAAAATAAATCTTTAAAAAAAAGAAAGAAAAATATAGCTTGAGATTCTGTATGTCAGTGATCCATTAGAACAAAACACCTCCTATTAATCATGAGAGAGGATGCTATAAAAGGGCCTGTCTTTCTTTCAGAAGAAAAGAACATTACTACAAATAAGTACTTGAGTATAAGCATATATGTGTTGAATATATATGTTGGATCTCCTACTAGTTTTTGCTACAATATGATTATTTCCTCCTTTAAATTCCAACTGGAACTATATATGTATCTAACAGCAATTTCTTTTTCCTCAAATATAATGAGTTGTCCATCCTCCAGACCTTGAGTCTGACCTAGTTTAGCTCTGTTTAGGGACTCAGAAAATTTCTTTGATTTGCAGTGCCTGTGATTAAGCAGCAGAACCTACTCCAATCAAAGAAGTTTAAATCATTGGGAGGAGGAATGTTGAAAATCAAATTATTTTATTTTATATCTTCTCTTTCAAGAAAAGTGATTTATAGGGCCTTTTCCACGGAATATTTGTTAATGTTCCAGAGTTCTAGCCTGGCAGGTCTTTTTCTTTTTCTTTTTTTCTTTTTCCTTTTTTGGCTTTGTCTTCATTTTGTGGTCTGGGGCTAGTGTGCTAAAAAAAAATAGTTCATGTCAAAGGGGCTTTGCCTTCAAATCGAAGGTTGTTAGAGTAATGAATCTGCTCTTCTATTGATCGTGGTGTGCTTGCTGCCCTAAGCTCAGATGATTTTCAGTTCTTAGACTTACAAGTGTAGGCAACTTAAGGCCATCCAGTCCCTTTCTATGGCAGGGGCTTGAGGCAGGGCTTGCTCAGCCCGTAGGAATTAGGCAGGGATGGGGTAGAGCAGGGGAACGGGCAGTGCTGCAATGTGGGCGTCCTCAGCAGTGGTGGATGCAAAATCCTAGCACAGGGAGAGTGTCTCAGGTAAAAGCCGGGCGAGTGTGGCCAAGGTCATGGGAGTAGGAAGGTGGCCACAGGTAGGACTCCTAGAGCCAGGCAGGAGAAGGGCCACTAAGCATGATGTGAAATAGATGCAATTAGCGCGATGCTGCAAGGATGCAGGATGGAACCCACAGAAAACAGAGTTAGGATCAGGAGGTTGAATTTTTAGCCTTGAGCAAGATTTTCCCTGAATGTTATTAATGATGCTCTTATTTAGGAAAATGTTGCTCATTTGAGGGCTGTTTGTCTCAGTACTTGGCGTTACTGCCAGAGCTGGCTTTCTTCCAATCCTCATAATCCTCTGAGGTTTCAGAAAGAAAGAAACATTTTTTCTTCTTCCCCCTCCCCATGGAGTAGTTGGTTTAAGTCTAATTTAATTGTTTTCTTAACCAGTTATCCCAATACTGTTTACAAAAACAACTACTGTAACCCCCCCTCCCATTCTGTTGCCAAGATTGTCATAAATGATTTTTCACCATCACGTGTGAACCAGTAAAGTTCCTAGTGAAAGCTAAACTGGACCAACTGTAGTTTCCATACATGGTAGGCATGCCCTTGAAGTCTTGCAGTGATTCAGAGTGAGAAGAATCAAGATAAATGATGAGTTTCAAAGAGGAATTTACATCTTAATTCTGTAGGAAAGTCATATTTCAGAAGATCACCTTGGACTGTATTTTCATCAGAGTGAATCTCCAAGGTTTTTCTTGGAGGCGGGGGAGAAGGAAGGAATGTACCATCCTTTATCAATATCTGCCCTCACTAATATCTCTCCTTTTGGTTTTCTTTATTCATAGTCTTGTTTCATCTTTTCCCATCATGCTACTTATGGGGAAATTTTTTATCCCAATGTGTTACTGTTTAAATTGAGCTATTTAGTGTGGGATTTATTCCAAATGTGTATCCTGCTTGCTCATCCTTCTCCTTTTACTTTTTGCGGACTTGGAGATCTGCAGTCCATTTGAAGCCTTCATGTTCTAAATATGCTTTATAGCGATGTATTATTGAGTCCATTTACAAAAATTTAATTTGAGCTAAATAATTCAAACCAGCCTAAAAATATGAGGCACAGATGTGTGCAGTACTGATGGGACCCACCGGGGCTTCATCCACATGCAGGCTTCTTTTCTGCTGGTTTTCTCTAATTTTTCTCATTTGTGGAGCTCCAGATATTGCCTTTCCTGGAGATCTTGCTATAAGGCCAGTAATTAGACCTGGGCATCCCAGGCAAGTTAGAGTGTGTGTGTGTGTGTGCGCGCGCGTGCGTATTTATGAGTAAGAACCATTTCAACGTTCCTTATAGGGAGTCCTTTTGAGTCTCTGAATTCATTCACAAATAAGGTAAAGTCTAATTTTGCTCCACAAGAAGAAAAGAGAATATAGCCCGTTTTTCTTTCCAGGGATTTCACCCTCCCCCCACACTTTGCTGCCTTCTGCTTGTTGCTTTCAGATCACTTACAGCAGCAGTTGGCTTTATGCAAACCAAGCCCATTACTTTTATTCATAGTAAAAATCACCCTGCACATTAAAAGCAATTTCGGGAAACTGACAGGTTTCCTTGAAAAACTCACCCTCGAGTTAAAGGGCAAACTATCTTGTCTGACTGCTCTCCTAGCACACAAGACTCTGGCCTCAGACGTCACTCCTGCTGCAACTCCTCCAAGGACGTCTGCCCGGCCAACCCAGAGAGAAAGTATTTTCAATGGCTATTTATTATCCATCTTTAATAATCTCGCTGTATATTTGGAAATCGTTGTTACGCTGTCTTGAAATTATATAGCCGGTTTTGATAAAGAGACCAGACATCAACGTTACGCAGCTTATTTTTCATTTTACCTTTGCTGGAAATTGTTAATCTGCCTTATTTTCTTGTGTAAATTTGGTTGAAATAATTCCTATTAAATGGGGCGCTTTGCCTTTGTCTTCCCTGCTTCCTGTGACTGTCTAAACCCTTGTGGTGTGCACTGACAGAACAATGCCTCTTCCACAGTGGCACTCTGAAGATCACTGAGGTTTTTTTTTTCTTTTTTCTTTTATCCCTTTCTGCAGTAGATTTTGCCACCTTACTTCTTGAGATAGAGTGAAATGAACAACCAGAAGATGAGGGAGAACCTTGACCATTGAGCCTTAAACTATCACTTGCATTCTTAATTCTGAGATAAATGGTTGTGTTATGTGGCTCAAGATGCCTTCCCATTTCCCTTCCAGACATGCCACAGCAGATAAGGAATCATTCCTGTCTTTTTGCTAAACAGTTGCTGAGGCACATTATGTTCTCATTCCCCTGTGGCAATGCTCAAGTCTTTTTCTCCCATAAGCCCCCTCTCCTTCTGCTGTAGAATTGTGAGGATTAAATGATCAAGGAATCAGTTGTTGTAAAGCCCATTGAAGGACAGGTGTAAAGTATCTTGAAGTGCACCTTTGATCCTTGCTGATCATTATTTCATCTTAGATGGCACCTGTATCTGGCTATCTGGTTAAATGCATGGGATTTTGACAATGATAATAATAGCCAATAATGACGTAGTACCCATTGTGTGCCAGGTACTGTTCTCCATGCTTTGCATGCGTATTAATTCATAGAAAGATGAACCAGTACACTTAGAAATCTCTTGATTATGTATTTCAGGTTGAAAATTGGTGTCCTCATTTACCTTGGAGAGCAAAGAATCGCTATGAAGAAGCTGATCGTAATTCATTGGTAAGTGATGTACGAACCTCTTACTAGGCTTGTGCATTTAGGACAGATGCCATGTGAGTGCATGTCTTCTAGAAACTTCAGCTGCAAGGTGAGATAGTGTTAAACTGAAGAACTTCTTTCACCAGTCCTGTGGAAATCTGGGTGACCAAATCTATCAGCTAGTTAGCCTATCACATATTTCTTAATTGAGTCATTCCCAGAGGGTTCCTCAATAATAGGCTATTGCTGTGAACTAGACCTGGTGCCAGATGTGGGGACATTCAATAATCTAAGGAGGATGGTGAGTATACCCATCATAAGTGCTGTATGAGAGGCCCAGGGGTGGGATTAATGACAAAGTGACAACCTCCATCTGAAGGGGCAGGGGAAAAGCTGAAGATAAAGTGATGAGAGAGATTGAACTAGATCAGGGAAAGCAAGGTATCCCTGATATAGGGAAGTCAATGCTAAACCACCAGTCATAAAAGAGGTTAGCATTTTCAGGGAGTAAAACATGGCTCAGTGGGATAAGGGCTTAGGGTGTGTATCATTCAGGATTCTCTAGGGAAATAGAATTGACAGGAGATATCTGTAAATATTAGGAGATTTTATAAAAATTGTTTCACACAACTATGAGGATGCACAAGTCCAAATTCCATAGGGCAGGCTGCAAGCTGGGAACGCCAATGAAGGTTTTTGATGAATTCCCCGGGAGAAGCTGGCTGGCTGAAGTAGAGATGGAAATTCTCTCTTCTGGCTGCTGAAATCATCTCTTCTCCTTTGAAAGCCTTAAACTGATTGGATGAGATGGCTTTCATTGTTGAGGGTAATCTCCTCCATTGATTGTAGCTGTCATCAGCCATAGATGCAATCACCTTACTGATGATTTAAGTCCATGGAAATGTCCTCACAGGAACACTCTGGCCAGTGCTTGCTTGACCAAACAACTGGGCACCATCACCTGGCCAAGATGGCACATGAACCTAACCATCACAGTGTTTGGATGATATGGATTGAAAGGAGATAGGAAAGTGTGATAGGGAACTATGAAAGCCTTTGTATGCTACACCCAAAGCTTAACTCTTTGTTCTTTAGACCAAAGATGAGCACTTTTTTTTTCTGTAAAAAGCCAAGTAGTAAATACTTTCATCTTTGCAGACTATCTTGGTCTCTCTCATTACTATTCAACCCTGCCTTTGTAACACTGAAAGCAGCCATAGACAATATGTAAATGAATGGGTGTGGCTGTGTTCCAATAAAACTTTATTTACAAAAACTTGGCCCCAAGGCCGAAGTTGGCTGACCCAGGCTTTAGACCATGAGAGTCTGGGGAAATTGTTAAATTAAGGAGGGACATAAATGAGTAAATGTTTTAGAATGAACTGTGGTGGCATTTTCAATGTTATGTGATATAAATATTGGTATTATCATTCTTCTCTTATTTCAACCACTGGTTGCATCCAACTACATTATAAAAATGTTTTCTTGGCTTTGAAATTGTTCTTCCCTGATTTATCTTGTATCCAGTTATATTGGAGAAATGGTATTCTTGGCTTTTGAATTCCTTATAAAATAATGAATTTTTTATTTGTTTGGATTGGGACAAAACTAGAATGCAAACATTTAATTCTCCATATAACTGTGTAGAAGCCATAGAGGCTTTTTGGTAACCTACATGATGTTGGGTACCCTGTCAAGAATTTACTTCAGTTTTCCCAGGAGTCTGCCACCCTGGCAAAATAAATTTGCATATGGAAAACTTCAAGGTACATCAAACATACTTGCTGTAAAGACTATGCATTTTATCATAACTCAGGGCTTTGTAATGACAGTGCTGCCTTTTTCAATTTCTAATTTTTTAATGTCCTTTATTGCGTATCAGCAGCCAGGGGCCTTCACTTCAATTTGCCATCCTGGAACTTTAAACTAAAGCCGTGCTGCAGACAAGACTCACTTTTGAATTTCTGTATTTAATTGACTTTCTCTTTAAAGGTTCCAAATGTCACATCATGAAAAGCATTATGCTTTCTGACTTTTAATTTTCTGCTCATTTTTTCAAATTTCTGGTTTTAGGCTGAAATTCGTACAGATTTTAATATTCTCTACAATATGATGAAAAAGCATGAAGAATTCCGTTGGATGAGACTACGGATCCGGCGAATGGCTGATGCCTGGATTCAGGCAATCAAGTCACTGGCAGAAAAGCAGAATCTTGAAAAGAGAAAGCAGAAGAAAGTGAGTTTCTTATTAACCCACTTCAGTTAGATGCCAGATTCCTTTAAAAATTTGATCGCACTTGGAAACAAGACTAAGAGAAATATGTCTCAGATGATGTTCCCTCAGGGTGAATCTGCTCAGCCTCTTGTACTACCATTTTTGGGTGTTCCTTTCCCCAATTACAATTCTTTTATTTAGCAGAAAGTGGCACACAGGTTTCAAGGATGAAATGTAGCATATCTGCCTGTAAGATTTCTCTTTGTATCATCTAACTGACGGCCTCTCCAAGTGGGGTCAGGGGACTTTCCCCCATTTCTTTCCCTATATCCAACCTTTGGCAACTTTCTGTTTCTCTCAGTTCAGTTACATCCTCCATGCAACTCACTATTTTTGGTGCCTCTCAATCCTGGGGTTTGAGCAACCCATGAGTTCCACTGCTGTTCTGGTTGGTTGGTGCTTCTGGTTGCATTCCTGAGAGAGAAATGCTATCAGTTGAACCTGGACCAATTTGTTTCAGTTTCATGAAGAGATGCTTGGAAAGCTCCTAGAATGCCCCTGGGCCTGAAAGAGCTTATACCCTATTAGTTATAAATTAAGTGCTGCAGCCCTAGATTAAATGTTCTGGTTTTGTATATGAGCAAAATGAATTATCTGTTTATACTTCTAAAAAGTACTTAAAAATGAGTTTGGTGCTCCTGATACAATTAATCTGATAGCCTCAAAAAAGAAAATACAGAATCATTTGCAAGCTCAAGTCTTAGTTTGATGGGCCATTTTTGCTTAGTTAGATCTTTTGTGTTAATGAGACAGCAGGACCATGGAGGAGCCTGCGGTCAGATGTTTGGGTAGGCTGGAATAAGAGATAAAGAGTATCTTTATATAATCCTGGTGAGTAATCTCTAGAATATTCTGTTAGATGAATAAAGCTAAGTAGAAAAGAATGTACATTATTTTTAAAAAGGAGAGGGGCTACATATATGTAAAGTATATGCAATAAAACTGATGAACTGATTGCATATCCAGGTTTGATATAAACACACAGAAAAAGACTATTCTTAGTGACTTTAGAATACAGTAATTTAGCTGAATATTTCTAATGGGATATCATGAAAGACAAAGAGAGCTACAAAAATATCTTACAACACTTTTTACTTATCATGTAGTAGGTGGTAATGCTGATATTCTTGTTCTGAATCCTTTATGAGTTTTGGGATAAAGCAAGTGAAGAATTATGTTAGTGACCTTGCAAAGCAGGATTTTCAGTGTGGGGGAAAATGGAAATAACAGATATGAGATGGGATAATGATGTGTAAAAATACTGTAATCCTAAATTTGAATTGGAATTACTGGTATGAACTCATGATTTGTTTTATCTTTAAGGAAATAAATTTTTTCAAGCTATTTCCACTAAAAAGACCTGTAGACCATGATAAACCCAGTTATAATGAGCACCCTCAGCCCCAGATTTTGATCTCTTAAGTATGATCTCCAGTAATTGGTGTCAGGGATTCTTGGAACAATGGCTGATTCAGGTCTGAGATAAAAGTTATATAAGATGAACTTAGAAACATCTTGTCATATCAGAGAGCAAAGAAGCTATCAAAGACTATTAAGGTTATCTCAAAAGAGTTTAGTATTCAACTTGAATAGCCCCCCATCTGTCAAGATGGGACAAATTGTTAATCAGCAAGGATAACAAATGCAACTTATTGAAACACATCAAATATGTTTGCATCTATTATTTTATAATGATATAAAAAGTGTCATTGGTCCCCATTGGAGTATGCAAAAGAACAAATTTGTTATTTTGAAAATGATATAGGAGAAAACTTAATCATTTACCAGGGTTTTTCTGGGCAAACTTTACCTCAGGGTAACCAAATAGTTGATGGGAGTATTGCTCTTTATAGAAGTATATTGCAGTTAATAAATAAGGAGGAATGATAGAACATCATCAGTTTGCAATTCCTAATGGATAAATGGATCGAGGCAGTGATCATCAATGGCTGCTCCTATCCCAAAACAGAGGTATCCAGGCCTTGTACCTCCCCCTATGAAATAGTGTTGCACAAAAAATCAAATCTGCTTATTTTAAGAATAAATTTTTATTAGAGAAGTTGTGAACTTATAAAACAATCATGCACATGTGCAGAATTCCCATACAACACCCCTCCACCAACACACTACATTGTTGTGGAACATTTGTTATAGATGATGAGATAATATCATCAGACTATTACCACTGACTATGGTCCATAGCGTACATTTGGCATATTTTTTTCCATATCCCCCTATTATTAACACAGTGCATCTTTGGCATTGATACAAGAATATTACAGTATTGCTGTTAAC
Organism: Cabassous unicinctus; assembly: GCA_029593785.1. NCBI lineage: Eukaryota > Metazoa > Chordata > Mammalia > Cingulata > Chlamyphoridae > Cabassous > Cabassous unicinctus. The sequence goes on from JAQZBX010009797.1 coordinate 41,407, forward strand.
TATAATCCATAGGTTACATTAATTGTATTTTTCCCATGCTTCACATTCCTACCACTCTGCAATAGTGATGTACATCCGTTCTAGTTGACAGAAGGATGTTCTTGCATTTGTATTATTTACCACAATTTTCATCCACCTCTGGGTTCACTGTGTTATTCAATCCCTAGATTATCAAATCTGCATTTTAACCAAGTCCATAAATCTTATTACTAATTTACTGTAAATAAAAGGGACTACAGAATATGTTATCCAATATCATGGGATTATAATCAGCAAAATCCAGACTTTATTAGAAATACAGTCTAGTTTCTTCAACAAATAAATTACAAGCATGCTTCCCCTGAAGTGATGAGGGATTACTACAGGTTAAAGGAAGTTAGGAGACTTATCAGGCAATTATAATTTACTTGACTTTTGAAACAGATAACTACACTTTAAAAAAAGAGGCAATTGAGGAAATGTGAACACTGGATATTGTATAATACTAAGGAATGTTACTTTTTAAAATGTGATTATGATCTTATGATTATGTTTTAAAAATGAAAGTACATTTCTTTTAGAAATACATACTGAAATATTTACAGATGATATGTTGTCTAGGATTTGTTCCAAAATAATCTTGAGGGATTGGGAGAAAATGGGAAGAATAGATTAAATAATGAGTTAATCATTGTTGCAGCTATGTGATTGGTACATTGGGATTGACTGAATTATCATTTCTGCTTTTGTTTGTGTTTGCAATTTTCCATATTAAAAGATTTAAAATATCCCAGCTGTGGAAAAGAGTCCAGTATTGTTAAGAGATATTTCATCGTCCTGGCTTACTTTCCTTTAATTCTGATTTTCCTGATAGAGCCTACTTTTTCAAAGCAGGGTTTTCTGCTCACAGCTCATTCACATCGCCATGCCAAGGGCAGTAATAGCTTTTTCATTTCTCTAAAACAACATTGAAACACTATTTCCTGCCTTTCTCTGTATCTTCTAGAAAAATGGCATGCCCCACCTTGATATCTGATTAGAACGTAAACAAGACTCTGGAATTGCTTGGTCGCTTTTTGGTGTTTTGCTCTGGAATTTGTACTTGGTTCAGTGGGAATCAGCCTGTATCTTTTTTTTTTTTCAGGTCCTTGTTCACCTGGGACTCCTGACCAAGGAATCTGGATTTAAGATCGCAGAGACAGCTTTCAGTGGTGGCCCTCTTGGTGAATTAGTTCAGTGGAGTGATTTAATTACATCTCTGTACTTACTGGGCCATGACATTAGGATTTCAGCTTCACTGGCTGAGCTCAAGGAGTAAGGAGATTACTTTTCAATTTTTAAATCAAGAGTACAAAAAAGAAATTGTAAACTCTGAAAGTCCTCTATTAGTGTGTAATTTCTTGCAGAGGAAAATGAAAGTGATAATTCACTAAACAGAAGATAAGAAGATTATTTTCAGGAGCTAAATACATACACTGTGGAAAGGATAATATGTTTTCATTGTAGCTGCAGGCTTCAGAGGCTTCATAAATGAATGCCAGCAAATTCAAACTAAGGAGCTTATTCTGTGCTATTACAGGTGCTTCCAACATCTGCAGCCCAAAACATTATTGACTTTTCTAATTCCCTGTCTCTTGCTGAAATTCATACCCATTCCCTCCTCACCATCAAGCTTTCTAAATCTTAAAACAGGACAGGTTCCTGTTTATAATTTAATTTGGATGGAATGAATTTCCTGAAAGCACTGGTCCAATCCTTTTCCAGTTAGCCAGCTTTCAACTCTGAGTCTGTTAACTCTACCTGGGTTTTCTGTTTCACTGAAATTTGCTTCTAGCTCTAGCCCTTTCTTAATCCCTTTCAGATGGACACAGCTGGCTAAGCAGGACTGCTTCGAGCCCCTTCACTCCTTTTGGATACCTATCCACAGAGGTTTTCTACCAAAACATCCAAGTTATCACATTGCAATATGTCAAATGTTTCTAGTAGAGATACTTTTAATGAACATTCTGGAGTTGGAAGGAATGTTAAAACAATATATGTTCCACCCTGCTCCTAGTTTATTGTCCAAGACTTTGCTGCCCAGAGCAGTCTCTTGTGTTTTGTCCAAGGTCCATGCCTGTTTCCTGACAGCATAGAGATGAAAGCAGTAATACCAAGAACGACAATATCAATTACCATTTGGGAAATGATTTCCATATGCCAAGGGCTGTGATAAGGCCTTGAATTACCACAGTAGTATCAACAAATTATGACGCCCTTCATGTTGAGACGATTACAAACAGCTAGCATTTATTTGGTTGAGCACATACGGTGTTATAGATACTAAATACTTCATATGTTTTATCTTATTCAGTCCTCAGTACAAACCTAGAAATAGACCAAAAATGAATTGCTGAAGGTCACAAAAAAGACCCAGTATTTGATCCCTATATATCTGACGTCAAAGCCTGTGCACCTAACTACTGTGCCACGTGCCCCTTTCAGATTTAGATAAACATGAGATCTGGGGAACCCTTAATCACCACTCTTGTCCCTTTGTCATGCAGCTTCCTAGTGTCTTCCTCCTGCTTGCTTAAAATACATTGGGTTAAAATACATTGGGTTGGGAAGCGGGTGTGGCTCAGTGGATAGAGCCCCCGTTTACCATATAGGAGGCCCGGGTTTGCGTCCCGAGGCCTCCTTGTGAGGGCATGCCAGCCTGAGCGGTGTGGTGGGCTGATGCAGCAACCTCATGGCAGGAAGCGGGTGTGGCGCAATGGATAGAGCACCCGTTTACCATATGAGAGGCCCCGGGTTTGCTTCCCGGTGCCTCCTTGTGAGGGCAGGCCAACTCGCGCGGCACGGTGGGCTGATGCGGCAAGACCTCACAGCAAGGGGGAGATAAGCAGACACAGAGAAGACACTCAGCAAATGGACACAGCAGCACAAGCAGCAAGGGGGGGATAAATAAATAAAAATAAATAAATCTTAAAAAAAAAACAACAACAACATTGGGTTCATGACCTGTAAAGTGGATTCATTCATACCTTTAGCAGTCATTCGTTTAGCACTTTCTGTGGGCTGGTTCTTGGTATGAGATATATAACAAAGACCAACATGTGGTCAAATAGTTGCCAGTCTTTTGATCATTACAACACAATGTGAGTAATACCAATTGTGGTATGGATGCTAGAATATAAGCACTGGGAGTCTGGAACCTGTGAATATTGATGACTGTTGTGTATGTAACACCTACAACAGTACCTAGCACACACTTATTGAATGAATGAGTTAGGGAAAAAAATAAATGAATGAAGGAGGAGATGAGTTAACAAATAGAGTACTGTGGGAGGACCAGGGAGGACAGAAATACTCTTGGAGACAGCAAGAAAGGCATGTACATGTAAGATTTGTCAGGCAGACTCAATTCTGGGATTCTTTCAGCACTGTGGTGACAGGGCCAGATGTGTTTTACTGAAGAGAGTGGGAAGCAGCATGCAGTGGCGGTTCCCAAACATGCCGGCACTTCAGAATCACCAAATTCCAGAGCCCAGACCACATTCCAACTAATTAAATCACAACCTTTGGGGATGGAACACAGACACAAACTTTCAAGTATTTTTTTTTTTTTTCTTCATAATTTTTTCTATTTTTAAAGAAGGTTTAGAGTACACAAATGCCACATTAAAAATACGGGGAATTTTCACATACCCCACCCCTCCTCCCACACCTTCCCACATAAACATCCTTCCTTAGTGTTGCACATTTGCCACAACCGATGAACACATATCGAGGCATTGCACCAGCCAAGGAATATAGTTTACATTATTATTTTTTTTTTTGCATTTGTTTACATAAATGTTATTTGTTATATATATATATATACATTTTATAAAGGTGCCTAGATTACCCAAATATTACTCAGAAACTACAGGGATTCCCATGCTCCCCACCGCCCACACCCCCAAAAACACCCCACACAACCATTCCCCATCCGTGTGGTACTACACCCGCAATGGATATACA
>JAQZBX010009798.1:0-45394 GCA_029593785.1 Cabassous unicinctus
CCTCGGGGCCTATCCAGAAGGATACACTCCAGAATATTAATAAGGTTGAGGGTGTGTAAATGATTTTTATTCCTTGCCCCCTTTTTTTGCTGGACTCTTTTTTAATTTTCTACATTGACTACGGTTTTTTAACAAGGAAAGAAGACACAAATTGTTTTTCAATAATCAAGTGGCTGAAAAACAATTTTAAGGCAAGCCACGCTGAGGTAAGCAGGCAGAGTTGGGCCTGTGGGCGGAGTGTTTGCTTGCTCTCTATTCCAAATCCCTCGTTTTACCCAGAGGGAAGCCAAGACCACAGGAGCAAGGCCTAGAAACGTTGCAGGCACCATTCCTGGTTGCCCCAACAATGGGACCCCTGCACTCTGCTAATGGCATTATAACAAGACAAACGAGCCAAGCTTAGCCTAATTGTCTCCACCTGGGGGAGGGATGGCATTTTTTTTTTGGAGGGACTGGTTCTCCGGAATGGTGACATTATGAGGAAAGAAAATGACAGAAATGAAGGGCAGTGGGGAGCCTGCCAAGGCAAGAGCTTCCCAGCCACTGGTCACACGTACCCAAGAACCACACCATGTGGCTGCACGTGGACATCCTGGCCTGCTATGCTCACTGGCTTGGCTGCTTGAGAGAAATTACTGAAAAGGCTGGCCCTTCCTGCTCCTGAAGCCAGAGCTCCAGGTGGACAGACACCGTGTCCTATTCACGTCTAGGTCAGGACATCAAAGAGCCAGGCAAAGCACTGGACGGTGACGAGGAGAGTTACAATAACCCTAACCTAACACTTATGTGGTATAAAGGCAGGAACTTTAATCCAGACAATCTGGTCCCACTCTAACATGCCTTCTCTGACCTTCCTGGGGTCAGTTTCTCCTCATGAAAGAGGAATAATGATAATACCTACTCATAGGAAGGCTGCTTACTGAGCAGTTAATACAGGGCCTGGCATGTGATGCTTAATCCACATTAGCTATTAATATTATAAGGTACTCAATAAACTCCCTCATTTGCTCATTCATTTACCAAACATCTATTGATCAGCTCTACAAGGGGCCAGGCACTGTTTTAGAAGCTGGGAGCATAACATTAAGCTAAACCAAAGCCAGTCCCTACTCGCATGGAGCTTACATCCTGGTAGATTTTTGTCAAGTAAGTCACTAAAAGAAGGAAGAAATGAAAATTGACAACTATGAGACAGGCAGCAACACAACAGATCCAGGAGTGACTGACTAGGAGAAATGATGGAGGAGAAATCATGCTTCCTGGAGCAGTGATTTGTGACTGGTGAGTAGGGAGTGTGCTGGACAGTAGGACAAGAGGATTCTAGAAGAAGGGAGCAGGCAACACAAGAGCAAGGAGGCACTCAACAGCAGAGGGTAGGCAGAGAGTGTTGCTTCTCTCACAAAGAATGAAAGTGAGGCCATAAGCCAATTAAATAACCCCAGGCTAGAAGACCAGCTTTATCTCTTTGTAGAATGTCTATTTTTCCATTCAGTTCAGGAAAAAATGAAACATTCAGACAAGTCACTCTCAGCCGAGGTACAAGGCATCATTACCCACTCAAGCAAGCAAAATGACCAGTTGCCTTATGAAAGCTGAAATTAGAAACTTAAAACAGAGCAGTTTTCAAAACCAAAATGGCATTTAACAAAACAAGCCACCTGTCAGCTTCCAAGGAGAGGAGTCAAAAAAACCAAACGAGACGCTGATTGACAACTACACGATGATAAAAACAATGAGAGACAGCCCTAAAAAGTAGCACCACCAACGATAAATATACATCTGGCCTGGGCCTCCAAAGGAGGGAGCTGAAGCACTCTGATTGCTCCTGTTTTGTCTCTGGGCCTATGTTTTCTATAAAATAATAAAAAAATAAAGGAAAAGAACAAAACTCATGAATCGATACTTGGTATTTCCAGGCAATTGTTTTTGCAATGATTTGGGAGAGGACAGCATTCTGCCGAGGATAAAATCAGGTTAATCAAATAGATTACCCCTCCTGGAGGTCTGAGGAGAGGTGTGGACCACTTCTAGAAGCAGGGACTGGAGCCTCTTACAACTATGACCTTTGAAGAAGCTTTTTCCAGTAGTGATGCCACAAAGGTGTGTCTTGGGGGACTTTAGCACTCCCCACCTCTCCCCCATAATTTCCATCAGCCTCATCCACCCCAAAGTCACCTGTGGCAAGACCTGCTGGCCATCTACCCAACATCCATTGCCCCCTCTTTCCTTATGTGCAATTAGGGGCAGCCAAAGAGCTCTGAGTAGAAGTCACTGAGTGGGAATTCCAGATAAGCTCCTGAAAGGAGGCTATTCTTATTCTGAAAGCTTTAAATCACTATAGAATTCTACTATGAGATGCACTTTCTACCCTGCCCCATTTCCTGCTTCTACTTGTCTAAGATGCAGATATGAGCACTGGAGCACTGGCCACCTCAAAGGTGCCATGAGGCCATCATGAAGATAAAAAGCCAAGCACTAAGGATGGGAGAACAGAAAGAGAGAAGCAGTCTGAGCTCCCAATGACCATGGAACTACCACACCAGTCCTGAACTACCTACTTCTAGACTTCTGTCAGGTGAGGGAAGCCACTATTGTGGAGTTTTTCTTTTTTTATGCAGCCAAACCTAGTCTATGATAGATGTACCATCCCAAGAAAACATACAAACTCAATAAAAACAGCATACTTGCTACAGAGATTCAGTCTCAAGACAACACCTCTAAACCTTTCCAACAAAACTGTCAACCACTAAACCTCTCCGATATAAAAGTTCTGTAGCTACCACTGTTTCCCATGTCACTCAGTTGCATGATCAATTGTATTTTTGCTACCCATCATCCTCTCTTCTCTGAAACCCACCTCTCATTTCTGGGGACCACCTCTCTCCTATTCTCAATCCACAGTGTTTGGATGAGGCTACTCCCACCCTACTCCACTTTCATGAGTGGGCATGGGAGCCCGGCTTGACCCTTCAAGGTTCTTCATCCTCCTCCCCAGTCCCCAGCATTAGTTGAAGTGACGCATGCCCCCCAAGCTGGGCCAAAAGGAGTTAATCTGGAAACTTCTATGGGTGCAAACAATAAACCTGCCCTCAACTGCATTTGTAATTTTTAATTCTTTTTATAAAATAATCTGAAATAAATGTGAAAAAAATATAAACATCTGTTAAATCAGGGCGGTAGGTACATATGATATTGGGTCCATTATTTCCTGGACTTTTCCAGTAAATTCTAACTTTAGAAAATCAGACCCTTGGCCACTGTTCCTTGGAGTATTCTCCTGACACTTGGCAGCACTAAATGAATACTTAGCCAGGCCCAGGTACTCAGGCTACTTGTTCAAATGTTTGTTTAAAGGTCAGGAGACAAAGCTAATCACACAATTACTGCCTTATCAAGATAATGGACTGCAAAGCTTTCAAAGAGATTTACTCTACAATTATCACCATAATTATTCACCCATTTTCAGAAGTAATTTAAAGGTGTGCTGCTAACATGCCTTGACCCTACACAGCCCAGGTGCCCTTCAAAATTGCATCTCCAATCCAAAATAACATCAACAATTGCCTAGTACTTTACATATCTCTTTTTTTTTTTAATTTTTAATTTTTTTAATTTTTTGCTTATCATAGTTCTTTTATTTTGTTTAATAATTTTTTTCACTTTTTTATTTTTTAAAACATACTTCGATTACATAAATGTTACAGAGAATATATAGGGGATTCCCATATGCCCCGCTCCCCACACCTCCCACATTTTCCCACATTAGCAACATCTTTCATCAGTGTGGTACATTCACTGCAATTGATAAACACATTTTGGAGCATTGCCACTAAGCATGGATTATAGCTTACATTGTAGTTGACACTCTCTCCCATTCAACTCTGTAGGTTATAGCTGGATATATAATGGCCAGTATCTGTCATTGTAATGTCATTCAGGATGATTCCCAAGTCCCAAAAATGCCCCCCTATTACACCTGTTTTTCCCTCTCCCTAACCCCAGAATATCCATGGGTCACTACCTCCACAACATTGGTATTTTTTCCATTTCTAGAATCACAATAAGTCTATAGTAGAATATTAGTAAGTTTATTTTAGTCCATAGTTCGTTTCCCAATCCTGAGGACTCTGGGATGGTGATGCCCACTCCACCATTAATTGAGGGGCACTTCAATACCATACATCTAATGGATGGGATTCTCTTGCTTGCAGTTGTAGGCATTCTCAGTTCTTTGGTATGTTGTTTGTCCATCATCTCCTCCCCATTAGTTGTCCTGGATGAGTCCATTGTACAAGAGAGTAGGTGTTGCAACTCCATTAAGATTCAGGTCTCAGCTGGCACATGGACAGTCCAAAGATTTAAGTCTCTTGGATGTACACCTACCAATTCTAGTACTAATTATAGGTTCGAATAGAAGGACAGAAAAGTCATGCATAGGGAAACCACTGCTGAGGCTAACTCAGTCACACTGGACAGCATAAATACCAGATTAGGGCCCACTGGGAAGGGGCCAAACTCCTGAGCTGTCTGCCCTGACTATAGTGTCTGGATGCCTCCATATCCCTGAGGAGCTTCACTGTTTGGGGTTGTATCTACTTTGGCTGTCAATGAGATTCTGTTGAGATGTGCATAAGTGCTACCTCTGGGATGACTTCCCGACTCACTTTGAAGTCTTTTAGCCATACAAACTCATTTGTCTTTAGCCTTTCCCCCTTTTGGTCAAGGTGTTTATTGTTTTGTTTTGTTTTGTTTTGTTTTGTTTTCCAGATGCATTGCTTGTTTGTACTTGGTAACAATCCCTCAGTGCCAGAGAGGCTCATCCCTGAGAGTCATGTCCCATGCCGGGGGGGGGGAACATCCCTTTTAAATTTCAAATAATTCTATAAAGTCATTATTATTATCCCTATTACTCAGATGAAAATACTAAAGTTCTGAGATAAGCAGAAGTTATTCCAAGAACACAGTAGTAAATGACAGAGCTGAGATTCAACCGAGACCCATGTGACTGGCGAACCTGTGCCTTGTCTTTTCCCCTCTGTCCTCCTTCTTGATGCAATGGCTTCTCTATTACCAGGTAAAGGAGATGTCTTCATGGAAGAAGAAAAAAATTCCAACAGCATGCTATGTCTACATATACCACACTCCTGGAAAGTGGGAATTCAGCAGTTCTGAGTCCCTCCTGCCCTGCTCTAACTCCCTGTGTGACTGACAGCACACGATTAGGTTTCAGTCACCCAGGAAGAAGAGGGAGATGGAGTGGACTTTTCTCAGGATAAAGTGGTAGATGCAAACTCACTGAATAATACAGCCCAAGGCAGAGCCTCCCCACCCCACAGGCATGCATCTGTGGGTCACCCTGTCACCCACCACTCCTGAGGCCCAAAATGGAGCAATGTATCTTATCACCTTAGAACACATCTGGAAGAATAAACTTATAGAACCAATAACCTGAAGTGCTGAGGAAAGCACTGACTTCACAGCCAGACCTCAGTAGGAATCCTGCTTGGCCACTTTCTAGGCGGGTAGCCTTGAGTACATCAATGCCTCAGGGCCTTGACTTCTTCACATCTGTGAAATGGGGACAGCAGCACCAACCTCACAGAGCTGTAGTAGGGAGCAGAGATGGCACAGGTGATGAACTTGGCGCAGGGCCCGGCATGGGACACGGACCCAATGAGCAGGAGCTTTTGCCATGACTGTCAACCGAGAATGGTTACAAGGCCTCTTGGGCAAAGGTTGATTTGGGTCATAGCACATATTTGTAATTATCTATTGTTTAAGTGTTTCTTATCCATCTCTCTCACTAAACTGTCAGCTCAGGAGCAGAGCTTATGCCTGTCATATTCACTGATGTATTCAACTGTCCTGATACTCAGTGAGTCTTTAGTTGATGTTTGCTGAATGAATGAAATTGCACCCAAATTCATATACTGCACAAAGCAAAAGTCCTAATTTCTCAAAGTATTGAGTGTTTTCAGAGTTTGTGTAAAGGAGTGAGAGGAAAAGAAAGGAACAACTGCTCATAAAGCCTTACCTTGCTCCAGACACTGTGCTGCGTGCTTTACATCCAATTCCCTCAATCAGAGGTTCAGATGAAAATAATGCCCAAGAGGCACTTATTTCAAGCAAGAGGAGGAGTAATATGAGGTCTCCTGTCCACAAAGTTAGTATTCTAAAAGCCCTTTGAGAGTCAACCATTAAACACACACAAAATAGACAGGAACACAGTCATGCAAAGGTAGGAGAGAAAGAGCACAAGAATATGAGAAAGAATGAATGAATGAACAGATGAATGAACATGAGAGAGAATGACTAGCAGCCCAGGAAGACTTGGCTGTAACCTGATGAACAGATTGAAAAGAGAAAGCAGCTCCCTAGAGGCCAATCACTTGGGGAAAAAATGGAGGGGCACAAGAGGAAAACATTACCCAGGCGTTCCAGCTGAGCCCAGAAGAAAGGAGACCACCCCAGGAGCACAGGTTTCCCTAATGCCAAAAGATAGAGGGGCTCTAAGCACTGAGACCCTCCAGTTAATTCCCTTTCCTCTGATACTCTGTTGGGAAAGCTGCCTTTGGATTATATGCGCTGGCCCACACAGGGAGAATCCTTACACAGGCAAACACAATTATCCCTTCTGAGTGATGGTTAAGTTTCTCATTGTAAATGCACACAATGGCACTCTAAGTTTTATCATCATTCTCTTGTGAGTCTGGTTAGCCTGAGTCAGACCCTGGAGGCAGATAGTTAGGCCATCAGTTGATGAGATGCAGGAATCTACTGATTGCAAATCGGCTGGAACATTCAGTGGGTTAGTATCTGAGTGGCCAAGCCCCTCTCCCCCAGTGTGGCCCTCTGCCCCACTTCATGCCTGACAAAATGGCTGCCCCAGGCTCAGCCTCACAGCCTCTCTGGTTTAAGTCCAACAAGAAAATCCCAGAGCACTGACACAGCATATAATTGGCTCTGGCCAAGACACACTCCTTTCTCAACCAATGGGTGATGTGCCGATTGGCTTTCTGTTGCTAGAGAGTAGCTGCCCAGCCAGAGACCATACTTCCCAGCCCCCCTGTGCATCTGGTAGGGACATATATCCACTCCTTGCCAAAGGAGTGTGAGCAGTGGGGTTCCTCCTAAGTAAGGCCTAGGATTGGTTCCCCTAACTTTTTTCCTTCTCAGAGAATGCTGTTCCCATCTGTACCAACTTCGCTGTCATTCTAAGATCACTCCAACTTGGACAGAAGCTGGCAACAAGTCTTTCTTAAACACCTACTATGTACTTGGTCAATTTAAAAATAAGTGCCTAGAAAATAAAAATCAAAAAAATAAAAAATAAATAAGTGCCTTAGTCTTAGAGCATCCTTCTTGTGTAATCTTACAGGCTGGCTGAACAGACCGAGTACATGCACAAGACATGATTACAAAATAACTAGTGAAAGCATACAATTATGCTAGACTTTGGTTATTGGCAATAATACATGAAAGTTTGGTATGACTGGATTTCTTTGAGGTGACAGGAGAAGATCTGGATCTTACAATAAATGCAACATACAGCCTGACCGAGTGGAAGAGAAATGGCAGTCCCAGGAGAAGAAATCAGAGGAGCAAAGAGTGCTGGTCAGAAGGTGGCCAGGTTGGGACAATAAAAACAGGGCTTTGACTCACATAGTGGTATGAAAGGGCTTCGTTGCACCTGCCTGGTCGTCTTAATTGCTGGTACCTATTTGGAAAGACAAATTCTCAAACTAAATTTGGATTCAAGAAGAAAAATGTAACCCTGATTGATCTGAGATGTCTACAGCTGGCCAAGAATCAGAGTGTGCTGGCACACTTGGAGCATATTTGCTGACCTTGAACTTCATTAATTTGAAAGGGATATCTTGTAAAGCAGTGGTTGCGATCTTGGCTGCACATAGGAAATCACCCAGAAGGCTTTAAAAAACATCCTAATGCCTTTGAGTTCCCCAGGTGACTCAATATGGAACCAAGATTAGAACCACTGCTCCAAGTGGGGCAAAGATGGTTTCGTGGTTTATAAGGAAGCAGATGGGGAAGCAAGGCTCTCTCTTCTGCTGAGATTGCTGGGAAGGTTAAACGTAGAGCTGCTGGCAACCATCTTGCCAGCACAAGGAGAATGTCTGCCTGAGAATGACACCAACACACAAAGCATGCTGGGGCTGGTTCATTCGGGATCACAGGAGCTGAGGTGCCCATCTCTTCCCAGCTCTGCCTTCAGTCACATCAAGTTGGCAGCTTAAAATCAGCCATAATGGGAATATTTGCACCATGGAAATTAGCTCAAAGCCTAAAAATCAGAGCCTTTTTACCCCAGAGAGCCAGGTGTTAAACATTTACCAGCACACCACTGCCAATACTGAAAAAAGCAGAGCTGAGAAATGGAAAGAAACCAACTCCTGAAGATAGTGTTTGAGCCCCTGAATCAAGCCATCCCTGAAGGCAGAAACTCTTGGACTTCCCTTTTTTGCTTAGGCCACATTAAACTGGATTTTATGACTCTTGTAATCAAAAGAGTTCTGAATGATGAAGCCATGGAAGAGTCAAAATCATGATCTTACTGTAGTCAAAAGAAGGAGAAACTATACTTAATCAGAAGAATCTGGTTGGAGACAAAAAGGAAAGAGGCAGGTACGCAGGGTGAAGCATTTTATTGGTGTAGCACTAGAGTGAAGATTCATGATGTCACCCACTGCTGAGCTCTTTGTAGCTGCCATGATCTAGAATCACCCAAATGCCACAAGGCCAGGTCCTCTTAGGTTCGTATTCATTCATTTTACAAATATTTGTGGGGCACATACCATGGATGGCACTGTGCACGGCACTCTGAACAGAGTAGGGAAAAAGCAGGCAAGGTCCCTGCTCTGGCAGATTGTACAGTGTGGGTTGGAATACAGACAGTAAACAAGTAAGGGAATAAACCAAGGTACTTTGAGATACTGACAAGTGCTCTGATGAAGCTAAAAGACAGAGATGGGATAAAGAATGAGGGAGAGGGCACAATGTGAGACCAGGTGGTCAAGAGAAGGTGATATCTGAACCTGAACGACAAGGAGTCATCCACAGAGAAGGCAGGAGGAGCATTCCAGCAAAGGGACAGTAAGTGCAAAGGCCTGAGGTAAGAACCAGTCTGGCATGTTAAAGGAACATGCCGAAGGGCAGTGTGGCTGAGATGGAGGGAGAGGGTGAGGGTGGTAGGAAATGAGGGTGGTGGGAAATGAGGTTAGAACATAGGGAAGAGCCAGAGCACACTGAAGACCATCATCAAGACGTATAGAATGGGAAACCATGAAAGGGTTCTAAGCACTGAAGTGATGGGATCTCATTTATGTTTCCACGAGGTTCCATATTTAACCCACTGGACAGAGACACACACATACAAGTTTTGGTGGCTTGCCCTTCCTTGCAATCAAAGAACCCTGCTTCAAACAAAGACATCTTTGCCTCTGTGCACACTGGCAGGCCACGCATGTGGAGATGCCCAGAACCCTGCAATCGTTCAGGCTGCAGGACAAATACTTGCAGTGCATGCTCTTTTGGAACAATGTAGGCTCTAGGATTCATGTAGCCCATGACCACCCGTTTCACAGATTCAGGCTCCTAACCTGCCCTGCCTTCTTTTCTGGGAGCCCGGGGGAACTGTGACCTCAGTGAGGGACCGAAGCACGTGCAGGTGTGGAACTGATCTCTGAGCACACCACCCACCCGCAGCCGCAACAGGCGAGAGAGGTTGGCAACTTCCAGTTTTTTTACTTCTTTTGTTTCTTAGAGGAAACTTTTTAAATTGCTCCCAAGCCTCCCTCATCTGTCAAATTCCTCCCACTATACCTCCTCCCTTGCTGCTGCTCACTCTGACTGCCACTAGCAACAGGCTATTTCTCCTCCCTTTCCCCAGCCTATGGCAGACTAATTAAATGGAGATGCTGATGAGAATTTGCGGCTTTAAAGCCTATCACTGTGGAATGGTCTCAAGGTGGCCAGGACACATTATGAAAGTGGAACACCCCTAATTGCGGGGGGGGGGGGGGGGGGGGGGGGGGGGGGGGGGGGGGGAGGGAGTGGGAGCCTCACAACACAGGAGCAGACACTGTGTATTTGGAAAGATCTAGACTCCAAAGAAATAATCCTTTAAGAGGACAGGATGGACTCCAAATCCAGTAAGGAGCTAGGAGTCAGCCGCAGAGCTTAGGAGCTATGGAAACCTAACTCAAGCTTGAAGACAGGGGTGGGAGCGGAATCATTTCTTATATCACCAAAATGCTCAGGGCTGGAGTCTCACATCAGGCTTGGCTGAATTCAGGACTCTGTGCCTCTTTCCTCGTGTCACAACCTCATTCCCAGGCTACATGTGGAGATAGGATGGCTACAGTGGTCCCAACATTCTAGTCCCCACAGGGAAGAAAGAAGTCCTTTTTAGGGCTAGTCTACTGATGTCCTGAAACCCAGCTGGAGCTGACTGGCTGAAGTCAAGTGCAGGGACAAGGATGGAGTCACACCTGCATCATGGGGATGAGTGAAGACACTGGTCAGACAGAAACTGGAACACGAGGGACTAGACCCGGTGGAGAGCACAAATGTCCACTGCACACAGGCAGAGGTGGTGTCCACCCAAGTCATATGACAAGAACAAACCCAGGTCCCTCTAGAATCCCAAGTTCAGCTACCCCTGGCAGGACAATCTCTTCTTCAGGACAAAGAACATGCTCTGATTCTCAGGCAGATGCACTTGAGAGAGATACAGGAGACCCCAACATCTAGCAAAGGGGGTACACCTTCCTAAGAACATCTGCCCCATGGGGACATCAGAGAAAGCAGCCACCAGGGGCACATGCCACCACTCATTACACCCAAGAGAATGACCCCCAACAACACTGCCGAGCATCATGGGGCCACCTGACAGTGGGCGGGGCCACTGCCATGAAGCCTTGGAGGTTTCAACTGGAATCCTCACAGCAGGCTGGTGACAGGAAGGACCATCTGTCAAAGCGAATGTGTAGCTTAGACATCGGTTTCCCTTGCTGGGGCAGAAAAGCACACCATGCATGGGTTGTGGGGAAGGAGCCGTGGGCTTTCCTGGCCCAGGTGTGGCTGGAAATCACAGGCCACAGCTCTCCTCGGAGGCCCGAACCTTCAGAGTTCAGCCTCCCACTCCGAGCTCCATCAGATGATGACGAAGAACCCCAGGCCAGCAAGAACAAAGTTAAGACCTCACTTTAATGGAATATTTGTAGCACTTCACTTTTGCTGCTGTAACTAATGGCCACAAACTTAGTGCCTTTAACAGAACACCTCATTATCTGAACGTTCAGGAGGTCAGAGGTCTGAAATGGGTCTCACAGGCTAACATCAAGATGTCGACAGGGCTGCGTTTCTTCTGGAGGCTCTAGGAGAAAAGCCATTCCCTTCCCTTTTCCAGGTTCTAGAGGCTACCCACACTCCTTGGCTGGCGGCCCCATCCACTGACTTCAAAGCACAGCACTCCAACCTCTGCATCCATTGTCACATCCCCTTTCCCTGCCTCCCTCTCATGAGGACCCTTGTAACTGGGCCCACCGGGATAAGCCAGGAGTACCTCCCATCTCCAGCGCCTCAGTGTCACCACATCTGCAAAGCCTCTTTTACCCTGTGAGGTAACATATTCACAGGTTCTGGGGAATACTGGGTAGTCATCTGTGAGGGGCCATGATTCTGTCTACCACAGTATTTTCTAGATCGCAGACTCTGAACCAAGCATGTTACCTGAACTAGGTCATTTAACCCTCACAACCACCACCTATGAGGTAGTTACTATTTTAATCCTAATGTGATGACTGAACAAAAGGGCTCTAAGAGGTAAAGTGAGATAGGAAAAACATTGATGAGTGCCTACAGTGTGCCAGACATTATTCTAAGTGCTTTCCATGTACTAATCATCTCATCTTCCCCAAAACTCTATGAGGAAGCTACTATTACAGCTCCCGTTTTACAAAGGAGGAAGCTGAGGCACAGAAAGATCACATGGTCATTAAGTCAACTGCCCTGAGGAGTCCTCAGTGTCTTTACCACAGAAGTAGTTAATCCACTAATTTCCATCATTCCTCTCTGAAAAGAATGTGTAATGTGCAGTGTTTCCAAAATTTCCTTGGCCATGCCAGCCTTCTTCACGGCGGCATGTGCAGGAACTAGGGTGGAGTAGAAGGCCTTGGAGACAGATGCACAGCCATGGGCTGACCTGGCCTTCCTTTGCGGATGCAGCCATTCTCCAGATGGTCACAATGGGGGAGGTATCCAACTACTAAACTACAATCCTGCCTGGCCTTGCTGCCCTAGGACTTCCCTCAGGAATTATCTCAACAGTTGTTGCCACAATCCTAGTGCAGGACCTTCATGCCTGGAACCCTCTTTCCATGAGTGGCGTTTAACCACACTAATGCTCTCAGCCTCACCGCCTACCATGTACCAAACTGGTGAGACACTCGGTCAGGCACAGATGATGCATTTAAAAGGCAAAGCATCCCCGTGGTCTCTCTTCCTCCTCAGTCCTCATAGGTAGAAGGAATTCTACAGCCCTAACAATCTCTCACAAGGGGGTCCCCAGGTCTAGACCTGGGAGGCA
Source organism: Cabassous unicinctus (assembly GCA_029593785.1). Lineage (NCBI taxonomy): Eukaryota > Metazoa > Chordata > Mammalia > Cingulata > Chlamyphoridae > Cabassous > Cabassous unicinctus. The sequence continues at coordinate 12,608 of JAQZBX010009798.1, forward strand.
GTGTATTAGAGAATGTGTCTCTGTTAAAGGTCAACTTGGAGTCTCCAAATCCACTATCCGTAATAAAACTGTTACTTTGATCGCCATTTGTCGGCATCTATTTTTATAATAGAACTTGAAAGTGAAGGGAGAGAGGAAAGCCATGATTAAGTATGATCTCTGAATTCAAACACAGCTATAATTTAATAGCATTTGTTACGTGGTAGGCACAAACTATATATGTATCTCACAAAGGGCTGCCCTCTCTCTCTCAACACTGATTAACATCCACAGAACAAGTGCTCCTCAGAACACTCTTTAGGAAACAGAGACCTGAGGAAAAACTGGGTCTATGTAAAGAGCCAGACATTGACAGTATCTGTAAGTTAGGGCTTGCCCAGGCCTAGAGACCTTTCCCTGTCCAAGGGATGGACAAGACAAGCCTGATGCCACTGAATAATCTGAACCACCCAACTAGTTCTTCTTCTTCTCCCAGTCACCAAACAGCCATCAGGTGAGACTCCAGCTTCCCAAGTTGATAAACCCAGAGGGTGACACGTCTGGGCATCAGGTGTGGGCCTACTGGTCTACCCAATGGCTCTATTTTCATTGCCGATGAATAAACTGCTCTTCTGGTTATACATCACTCTCTGTGTACATGGCTAATATGAGTCCTTTCCTAGAAGAATAGGCTGGCCTTTCAACACAACACATCTGGTGTCCTAGCTTGAGGTGATTCACCTGTACCCCAGACCCCTCAGTGAGCTGCCATGCAGCCTTGCAAGGCAGGAAACTAACTTGCCACACATCTTATTTCAAACCTCAGCAATATGCCTGAGAGGAAAACATGAGTTCAGTGAATGATCTCTTGCCCTCCCTTCATATGTGAAACTGCTTGGCTCCCTGGAGAAGAGAACAGGGTATCCAAGTTCATTAACAACAGAATTGATCAAATGTCTAATAAGAGTTACAATGGAACTTTAATTGCCAAACCAATGCCTCGTGATTATAACAACCTTTATACCACAGCTCTAATGCTGGAGGGAGAGCACAAAGACATCACACTCCTGGATGAGGGAGATCTGAAAACACAAATTGAGGCATACGCTTTCAGCAAGTCTTCTGACCTTACCAAGTAAAAATAGCACTTGAGAGGTAAATAACCCAAACTCACTTCTGGGCCCTTCAGAAAATAAAAATTATTTACAAGATAGTGGGGTGAGACTCTGAAATTTGATAGTTGTAAAATTAAAAGTTAATTGTCTATTCTAAAAGTTTATTTAAAGTTGACTTTTTTAAATCCTGGAGCTGTTTTTCTAAAACAACAATAATTCAGATGAGAATCCCAGTATAGCCCTTAGGAATATATTCAACCCTAAAGGCATTTGGGGCTCAAATGATTTTTTACTCTTTTCCCTACTGATGAGTTCACCATTTCATAAGCAATTTTGCTTGCCCAAAGAAAAACAGAATATTTACATCCTCAAACTAAAAGGCTTATATAGCAGAAAATGCATTCTGAATTCCCACCTAGAATTTGGGAAGCTAGAACACATACCTCTATGCCCATCTCGCCACACCATGAGCCAAGGAAATTATGAATAAAAAAAAAGACCCACTCCCTCTGTAGCTTCCCTCTGCCCCTGCTTACTTTCCAGGCACCCCAAGCCACTACAGCCTAGCCAAGCCTCACACACTCAATCAGCAACTAGCTGGGGTAGAGGAGTGGGTCCCCATTTCCTTGAGTAATAGATGACTTCCCTTGAACATTATTAAAAAGCTCAAATCCTGAAAGGAAGCCACAGCACAGTTTAGAAAGAGTTACCTTTTAATGGGGTTGCTTCCCAGTGCCTGGCATAAAGCTGGCATCACTAGTAGAGCAGCAGGTACATGGCCACACTTGAGGGCTTCCAGACCAACCTTCCAACCTGCCAACTATGGCTCATAGATAAGACAGCATGGTCTTCAATTACACAGTGAGAAATAAGGTAGTAAGGGACTGCCATATGGAGAAGTAGAACATGCTTGACTAGCTTTGCTCCAATACACTTTAAGGCTGTCTGAAACTCCAATGTTTCCTGACAAAGCTTTGGCTCAGAGCATATGGACTGGGTCTTAGGACAGGGAACTTTGCCTACCATGAGAAACCATTCTGTACATTGTAAATTCATGTGCCTATTTGGGGGGAATCACTCCAACATTAATACTCAGAAATATACTTTATAATGTTTAGGTATTTAAGTATAAAGTAAAACCAATGGTGCTTTTTCCCCTAGGTTTAATTTTCTTATTGCACCAACTCAAAACAAAGTTCCATGTAGGTAGAAGACTGGTTTCTCAACAGGTGGTAGTGTGGTCCATAGACCACCTGCATCAGAGTCACACACCCGGACATGCAAAGCTCAAGTCCCATCCCAGAGCCACTAAAACAGCGACTAGAGTAGGGCCCTGGGAAGAGGCATATCTAATCGATGCTCCCAAGTAATTCCTTTCCACACTAAAGTTTAAGAACTTTATAATGCAAAGAGCCAGAGATTCAGAAGGAAATGACCTGAGTTCAATTTCTAGCCCCCAATACATGTATAAGACCCTTAAGTCTCCTGAGCATCCCATAACTCATTTTTTTAAATAGAGGAAATACACCTACTCTTCACAGTTACTGGGTCAAATGAGAGTAGACTTGAACTTGCTTGGAAAGAATAAAGGCCTAGATACATAATATTCATTCAAAACATCTAAACTGAATGACTACATAAGTCAGGTAGCTGAGAAACAAAGATGAGAAGAGGTAAGCAAGTGGCAAAACCAACATATATATAAGTCAGCATAAGGAAATGGTTTCAGGGTCATAATACCAACACCTATGTGAAAAGAGCAAGCTAAGAGGCCACAGTGGAAGGCAAGATTAATTCTGAACTGAAAACGCCAAGACTGGTCATGGTGACAGACCAATCATGAATAAAGCAAGGCATGTTATCAAAAAACCATCATCAACATGTTGATCCTGGTCAAACTGAGACCATAAGAAATACAAAAGCTTCAAGGAAATTTCAAGTCTTTATGATAATACTATGTGAGCCATATCCAGATTCCAATCCTGTCTCCCTCCATCACAAAGAAAATTATCTACCATTTACTGAGTACCTATTATATGCCAAGAACCATGCTGGAAGCTTTGCGTTCATTGTTTTGGTAAATCTCCACAACCACTTCATGACATGGGTATGACGCTTCCTCTTACATAAGGAAAAATAACTGCAAGAAGTTAAAAGATAGTGGGTGAGTATGGATTCAAATTTAGGTCTGGCTGACTCCAAAAACCTGTGTATATAGAGCACCCACCCCTTTGTTAAAATGTCCACACTACAAGAATTCACCTTTGTTTAAGTATATCTTGTTATGTCAGCTGGCTGAGGGCTTCAAGACACTTCAGTAAAAGTTAAATATACTTTCTTTAGGCTGATATAAGAAACACAGGAGACTCAAGATGGTTGAATTGAAGCCAAAATGCTGAGAGAAGCAGCATATGGCTCCACCTGGTTTTAGTGAGATCTTGGACAAGTGACCATTTTTCTGTCTATTTGTATTTGTGATTAATAATATCAACAATAATAATAGCTAACAGGTATTCAGTACTCTGTGGTAGATATTATGCAAAGATGTCCACATGGATAGCCTTATCAGGTAGGTACTGCCAACTAGCCCCATTTTATAGATGAGAAAAATGAGGTAGAGAGAGATCATGAAAGGAGGTAGAGAGCTGGGGTTGGAACCTGGTCAGCCTAAATCCAGAGCTATGATGCGCTGCCATTTTGGCATTCTGCTGCTTTCACCCCTGGCTTAATGTGACTTAGCAAATAATCACAGCCATGCTAAAAGGTTCACATCTTGCAAGAGCCTCAAGATCCTAGACATAAAATTTTCTAAGTACACAAATTGATAGGACTGTTGCTAATAGTCTAGCAAGTGAGTCTTACAATATTAGCAATGCAGTTGGCAAAATACACGGTGTAGTTTTCCATCTAATTAATTTTCTGGAATCCAGACCAGCATTGTTTTTCTAATTCATTCGCACATTCACTCATCACATATTGAATGTCTACCATGTGCCAGGCACAAAAGTTATAAAGATGGAAAAGCTCAGCTCCCTCCCCACATGGACTCAGTCTCCCCCTCACCTTCAGCTGTTTGACCTTCTCTTTTCAGCATCTGGACAGCTCCTACATATTTCTTCAGCTGGACTTTGAGCACTTCGTTTTCTCTGCAGGTACAAGAATGTTAGAAAATATATTTTAAAACCTGGCAACTCAGACCTGAGGCAGGGGGAGTTTATGTAAAGAAAACACATAAGGGCATCTTATAAATATTAATATATTTTCTGTTTTAGAGAGCATCCATGGAAAAGACGATGTGACCAAAGGCTCGTTTGCAGAATGCCTTCAAGAACTGTTCTTTTATGATGGAGTTTAAGTGCTAACTGGTTCTAGAGCCCAGAGATTGGGGGTGCTGGCACGTGCTGTGCTTGGGCTGTTTCAATCTATCAATCTCTTGGAGGTCCACTCTGTGTAATACTCTCCCCACTTTCCAGAAGCATATACTAAGTACTGTGTATTCACCCTGGGCAATACGCTTAATATTTTTATTGACAGCCACATGTATTGAACATTTACTATTTGCCCGGACCTATGTCATGTCATTATGTATCATGTCATTTAATCCTTCCAAGAGCACCATGGGATGAGGAAACTGAGGCTTACAGAGGAGAAGCAGTTGACCAACTCCACATCCATTCGCATGTAAGATTATAACTGGATCATGGAACCCAGGCTGTGACAAGATCCCACTCTACTGAATTCACTCCTTGGATACATTGACTGGGGAAGAACAAGAAGATCAGGGGGACAAAATTGCCATTTGTGGAATATTCACCACATATCTCAGACTTTACATATGTGGCCTTTTTTAATCAAGCATGCCTTCATTCATTCATCCACTCCTCAATGAGTAGGAAAATGTTTATGAAGTGTCTACAATGAGTCAGTCTCCCCATTTTACAGAAAAAGAAATGGGGCACAGAGAGGACAAGTGCTTAGACCAAAGTCACATGGCCAAGGTCACAAATTAGGCTCACTGACAAAGGCCCACACAAGTTTTTTTCTGTCTCCATTGGGATTCAGACTTTGGTTTCTCACCAGCTACACTGGAGGGAGGTATATCTTTCCATACACCCAATGTCTTGAGTTTGAGTTTCTTTGAACATGTTAAAATATTTCTTTCTTTCCTCATAATGAAAAGAGTTCTAAGGCTGGGTTTCTTTTATTATTATAAAAACAAAAATGTTCATGGCAAAATACTCAAATAATCAGAATGCATTCAATAGGGATGTAAAAATCAGCTAAAAGTCCATTTTTATATCCATCCTTTCAGACTCGTCTCTAAACAAACACATATATATACACACAAATATATATATATATATATACACACATATAAAATTTTTCAGGGACAGAACATCTGACATGTTCCTATAGTTGTTTTTGTTTGAAATCTTCTTTCCCCTGGTTCATTGCTCCACCCACACCTTCTCCAAGGAAACCAGTGTTACAAACCTGGTATATATATATATTTCAGGCCTTTCTTCATGCTCATATAATCACCACAAACCCATATATGCTCATCTAGAGTTGAGTTTACAAATGGGATCATATTATCAATTTTTCAGCAACTGAGTTGTCCAATTTAACAATTCACAAGAGCAAGCCTCTAACTCAGTCTATTTATAGGTGGAAATACCATGCCTTGGTATGGATGTGTCACATATTTATTTAAATGAAAAACTTAGGAACGCCCACGACTGGTTCTGTCTGTCTGTCTTCAATGCATCTGGCTACACCCCAGCCCACAGAGACGGCACTCTGTCTATATTTTGCTTTTCTGCACTATATTTTGGCAGGAAGAACATCAGGATCAAATGCAGGAGCTACCACATACTTAGGCATCACCTGAGAACTCTGCATTTATCTCAGAAGCTTTACAGAAAATAAACAACAAACAAGTCCCCTAATTCCTTATCCCCCTTATCCCAGACAGCCTGTCATGGGTGCTTCTATGGGCGTTTGCACTTCCTCCGTCTGTGATATGAACAGCAAGTGGCTGAAACTAAACAACTAGGTCCTGAAAAGGTCTGTGGGAGGGAAAATATTCCCCTATGTACATACCAGCTTGTTCCCTCAGATTCCCCTAGCCAGAGCCTCACCACCCATCCCATCCAACTCCCCATCTCCACAATGGAATTCAAGTCCCATATGATATTAAAACTAGGGAAAGCAATCCATGTGTGTTTCCACAGGGCACAGCTTTAACAACAGCTCATGGAAGGAGATTTTCCAAAAGGCTGAACAGGCAGGTTCTGTTGAGGCAGACGGGAGGGTAGAGCCATGTCAACACGGGGCGCCAGCACCCAGCTCATTTGTTCACGGCAGCCAGGCAGTCCGTCTCTTCTTTGTTCATTTTAAACTGCTGCCAGCACTGAAATGTTTCAGGCGACTGTTTTTCTTCTGGTTTGGATGAATCTTTTAATAGTGTGTAAGACTCCATCTAAAAATCAGGCCTAACAGATGAAAACTAAGAAGATTTTTTAATATAAATTCAACTTCCATCTGAACAAACAGAAGCCATGGGGAACAGATCAAACCACTAGATGGGCACGTTTAGGAGCCACAAATTCACACTACCCAGCATTGTACTAGTGAACCTCTTTGCCTTTTATGAGAAATTAGCACTTTCAGGTCGTTGGAACTATGAAAGTACCTTCTAAATGAAACCCGAACACGTGCACGGATCTCTGACCCCCAAGCAGGATCAAGCTCCGCCCCTCCACCCACTTTTTCTTTGTTTCTATTTATTTTGAAATCATGATGGATTCATGGGAAGTTGCAAAGATAGTAACGAAAGGTCCTGTATACCCTTTGCTCAATTTCCCCCAACAGTTACATATTGTGAAACTATAGCACAATATCAAAACACAGAAATAGGTATTAGCATAATGTGTGTGTGTAGCTCTACTGAGCCCATTATTTTAAACTGATGTTCATAATAAACCTTTGGCACAGGTGTCTCTAAAGGCATGTACAGACTTAAATGACTACAGCTGTCAGACAGGCAATGCCAATGAGTGAAGCAAACCAAGTACTCTAATAAGACAAAGGAACTGGGAGGAGAGGGGCTGGGCAAATTGAGGAGTTCTTGCCCGCCAAAAGGTTGTTTTGTTTTTTAATTAACATGTTAATGGCCCAAGAAGATAATTCCCACACTTTGGACAACTAATTTGCAACCAATTAACATTAATTTGTAGACAGAAGAACCACATCATTAGACACAGATCTCTGGTATGATTAGCAAATAAATATGCTTTTTATATTTGCTGCCTCAGGAGACAAAAGAATGGATGAATTAAATAAATGCATACTAATTATAAAAAGCCTCAGAAACCCTCTGTGTGTGTGTGAAAGGAGTACAGGGATCATGGCTGAGGCTAAACCAGCAAGGGCATCCACCCCAGCACAAGTCACACTGCCTTTCAGTCTCAGCAGGCAAGAGACAAGGTGAGCAGGGAAGACCAAATCTGACCTAAGGCTTCACAGGGGTCAGCACCTACCTCCAAGGGCAGAGGTGGGCTGGCATCGCCACAAAATAAGACCAGGAAACAGAAAAGTCAGAGAAGACAGAAGCTCCTTAAAGCAGAAACAAAAAGTACAAGAGAAACTAGATATAACTCAATGTCCGGGGTTAGGGATTGACTATGACAGTATTAATAATATCAAATACTTTTCGGCCAATAAAAATCATTTTATTGGAGAGCAAATGAAAAGATGCACAACATCTTTAGTCATCAGAGAAATGCAAATAAAAGCACAGTGAGAGACTACATCACACCCATTAGCATGGCTATTATTTTATTTTTTGTTGTTGTTGTTGTTGTTGTTTTCTTTTTTTTAAAGATTTATTTATTTATTTATTTATCCCCCCCTTGCTGCCCGTGTTTTACTGTGTCCACTCGCTGTGTGCTTCCTCCGCGTCCGCCTATCTCCCCCTTGCTGTGAGGTCCCGCTGCATCAGCCCACTGCGCTGCGCGGGCCGGCCTGCTCTCAAAAGGAGGCCCCGGGAAGCGAACCCGGGGCCTCCCGCATGGTAAACGGGGGCTCTATCGATTGAGCCACACCCGCTTCCTGCTGTGAGGTCTTGCTGCATCAGCCCACCGCGCCGCGCGGGCCGGCCGGCCTGCCCTCACAAGGAGGCCCCCGGAAGCGACCCCGGGGCCTCCCAAATGGCAAACAGGAGCTCTATCCATTGAGCCACACCCGCTTCCCATGGCTATTATTTTAAAAAACGGAAAATAAGTATTGACAAGGATTTGGAGAAATTGGAACTCTCATACATTGTTGGTGGGATTGTAAAATGGTGCAGCCACTGTGAAAAACAGTTTGGCAGTGCCCCACAAAGATAAACATAGACTTATCATGTGACTGCAATTCCACTCCCAGGTATACATCCAAAAGGATTGAAAGCAGGGACTCAAACACTGATAATCACAACAGCAGCATTTGTAACAGCTAAAAGGTGGAAACAACTCAAGTGTCCATCGACAGATGACTAGGTAAACAAAATGTAGAATATACACACAATGGAATATTATTCAGCCATAAAAAGAAGTGACATGTTCGTACATGCTACAATATGAATTAACCTTGACAACATTATATTGAGTGAAATAAGCCAGACACAAAAAAAGACAAATCTTGTATGATTTCTCTTATTTGAAATACTTAGAATGAGCAAATTCAGAGAGACAGAAAGTAGATTAGAGGTTGCCAGGAAGTAGGGGAAGGGGGAATGGGGAGTTATTGCTTAATGGATACAGTTGCTCATAATAAAGTTTTGGAAAAGTTTTGGTAATGGATGGTGGTGACGGTAGCACACCACTGTGAATGCAGTTAATACCACTGAAGTGCACACTTGGTAAGTGGTTCAAATGGGAAAATTTATGTTATACATATGTTACCACTAAAAAAGTCATTTGTAGAAAATTATAATCATTTAATAAGTACTTCTATAAATTGGGTTACAACACAGTACGTTGTGTATGAACTGTTTTTGTAAATATAAAAAGCTAGCTGACACTGACCCAGTGTGTGTTCCTGCCAGGTGTGAAGTGTTCTGCAGGTGTGAACGCATATATTCCTCATCACAAGCCCACGGGGCCAGTCCTGTCACACCCAGTTTACAAGCGGATCTTCAGCATGTGGCTGAGCCAGGGCTGGAACTCAGGCAGGTGAGCTTCAGACCCTGGGCTCCTATGCTCTTTACTATACTATCCTTCATAGTGTGTGCGTGCACGTGTGTATATGTGTAAGTGTGTGTGTGGTACATTGGAGAGCGAGCATGATAGAGCCCAGCAGGCCACAGGCCCAGGTGGTGCTAACCAGACTCATCTGCAAGGTGAGCTCATGGGGCTTTTCCGGTAACCTTTTATTTTGATTGTTCAGCTGTTCAATGATTCACTATAACAAATGTAAAGGTGTGTTTGGGTGCAAAAACACTTTCAATGTCTATTTTCGTAACATATTTTTAAAGAAAATGCTAAAAGGAAGACGAAAGTGCAGTGGAGTGGGCTCTCCCTCCATCTTCTCCCACATGGGGCAAGACATGCCACCCCCTCCCCCACCCTCTCTATAGGCTATAGTTAGTATTAATATTTTGATGATGCTCTTTCATAGTTTGTAACAAATGTTTCAAAATAATGCAAGGTGTTGATGGTGGGGAAATGTATGGGAGCCTTGTATGATAGGCATGTTTGCTTTATAATTCATTAATTTTACTATACACTTATTGCTTATATATGTTCATATATGGATGACATACTTCAATAAAATTTTTAAACAACCACCTCATGAGGTTGGTTTTATTGTGCCCATTTTGCAAATTGAAGCCCAGAGAGCTAGGCTATATACATACTCAAAACCTAGGATTCAAAACCAGGCCCTTTAATTCCAAAGTCTTGCACTGCTTCCTATAAATGTAGAGAATTAAGTGAAATGAACAGAGTTGAAAACTTAAAGCCCTGAAAGATTTCATGAGAAAACGTGGGGTGCTAAGCACAGGTCTACAGAATCTTTTGGCTGGTTAGACTTGTGCGAATGTGAACAGATCCTCCTGACCGGCCAGTTTTGCTGAGAAAGATTAAGGAACTTTCCCAGGGTTATGTGGTTCACATGTCTGCTACCAGTCTCATCCAGGCAACTCATAAATGAAAGCTATTAGTCATAAGTGAGCTTTAAGAAATACGAATCAACAATCTCAAGAACTATACACCTCTTGGTGCAACAATTTCACTTCTAGGAGACTTATACTCAGGACAGAAGAAGCAGAAGTCCCCAAACCATACATGACAGAAAGAAACTGGTAACAAATTAAATGTCTGACAATGGGTGAATAGGTAGATAAATTATGGTACATCCATCTCTAACAGAATACTAGACAGCTGTCAAGATTATGATGAAAAAGTATGTTTATTACATAAATGAACATTTACAATATACCAATATACCATTAAGTCAATGCAGAGCACTCACAAAAAGTTTATTTAAATTCTAAACTTTTATATATATTTAGAATTGTGTGTGTGTGTGTATATATATATATATACATATATTTGTATTTGAAAAATATATACCACAATATTAAGAGTGTTCTTTCATGGATGATGGAATTAGGAGATCTTTTTCTTTCCCAACACACTTTACTAGTACACTAGGAAAAACTATATTAAGAGTAAGGTTAAAAGTCCCAGGAAAAAAAAAGTCTACAGCTAATGTCATACAGAATGCTAAAAGACCGAATGGTTTTCCCCCAAGACAAGTAAAGAAAGCTTTCTTCACATTCCTATTCAGCATTGTACTAGAGGTTCTAGTGGAATATGCAATTGGGGTGGGGGAAAGCATACACTTGGAAAGGAAGATATAATATAAAACTGTTCCTATTCACAGACAGCATGACTGTCTACATAGAAAATACCAAGAATCTACAAAAAAGTCCTAGAATAAGTGAGTTTTTCAAGCTCACAGGATACAAAATCAAATACAAAAACTAATTCCATTTCCATATGCTAACAATGAACAATTGGAAAGCAAAATTGTAAAAAGAATCATTTATAATAGCTCCAGAAAATGAAATGCATAGGTATAAATCTAACCAAATTATGTGCAGGATCTATATGCTGAAAACATAAAACACTGATGAAATTCATGAAAGAAGACCTAAATAAATGGAGATGCATGTCAGCTTCATAGATTGGAAGACTGAAAACAGTTGCCAATTATCCCCAAACTGATCTATATAGATTTAATGCAAACCTAATCAAAATCCCAGCAGGATTTTTTGTAGATAAAAACTAGCTGATTCTAAAATTCATATGGAAAAGCAAAGAAACCAAAATAGCCAAAATCATTTTTTTTTTAAAATAAGCACAGAGTTGGAAGACTCACACCACCTAATTTTAAGACTTACTATAAAGCCCAGTAATCAAGACATTGTAATGGTGGCAAAATGATAGACATAGATGAACAGAATAGAACAAAGAGTCCAAGAATAGATCCACACAAACATGACCAATTAATTTTTGACAAAGGTACAAAGGTACAAAGGCAAGTCAGTGGAGAAAGAATGGTCTTCTCATCAAATGGTTTTGGAAAAATTGGACATCATATGCAAAAAGTAAACCTCACACCTCATACAAAAATTAACTCAAATTGGATCATAACTAAATATAAAATGTAAAACTATAAAACTTTTAGAAGAAAACATAAGAGAAAATATCCATGCCTTACTTAGGGTTAGGCAAACAATTCTTATATATAACACCAAAAGCATGATCAATAATAGAAAAAATTAGTTAAATTGGATTTGCTTGTGAAAGGTATTGTCAAGAGTATGAAAAGACAAGCTACAGAATGGGAAATATTTGCAAAACATGTATCTGATATAAGACTTGCATTCAGAATATATAAAGATCCCTACTTCCTTGGTGGGCATATATAAAGAGACACTCACTCAAGAAGACACACTGGAAGACATACGGGAAGAGGGAGAGAGAGCTCTGTGATTTTTGATCCTGTGGCCCAGGGGAGCCATAAGCCATTTGCCTATAGCTTGCAGCTGACCTTGTGAAGAGACCAGAGCAGCTGAGTAGCTGAGAAGGCCCGGAAAGAAATGAGCCCTATGCCAGAGACTTGGGGCTTTCTATATCGTCTTAAGAAACAAGCCCTATGCCGGCCCACAGCTGAGATTGGGAAGAAGACGGGCCCATGGAACTCAAGAGGAAGCAGCAGAACAGGAAGGAGAAACCAGGCAGAGATCAGCGACCATCTTGCTTCAACACGTGGCACCTGACTTTTGGTGAGAAAGCAACCTTGAGATGGACTCTTTAGGGCCTTGTAACTGTAAGCTTTCACCCCGAAATAAATACCCTTTATAAAAGCCAACAGACTTCTGGTACTTTGCATCAGCAGCCCTTTGGCAGACTAATATACTCTATGATGGAACACGATTCAGCAATAAAAAGGAATGGACTTGCAACAACTTTGGATGAACCTCAAAAGCATTAAGCCAGATGAAAGAAGTCAGGCTGTAAAGACGACAAACTGTATGATTTCATGTGCAGGAAATCACAAATTGTATGACTTCATTCTAGAAAAGGCAAAACGACAGGGGTAGAAGACAGATCAGTGGTAGCCAGGGGTGAGGCGTAAGGATTTTGGGGGGTGATGAAATTGTTCTGTATCCTGATTGTGGTAGTGGTGTTCCACATGTTCTATGCATGTATTAAAATTCAGAGAACTATACACTTTGCAAAATAAATGAGTTTTACTGTAAGTAAATTAAAACCAAAAAAATTTAGCTAAAAATTTTTAAAAAAAGAATAAGAGAAGATAGTGTCACATAAGCCAAGTGCCGCCTAGAAAACAATCTTGGAGGCATTTGCCGCTGACAAGGGTCCATAATAATAATATGGGCACCTAAAAAGATGTTATAAAGCCACAGGCATCTCAACTAAACATTTCGCTGTTACATTTAATAAAAATAAACTAAAATAAAATAAACCACCCAGATACCATGAATAACCTAAACAGATGGTTGAAATGCTTTTTTATTCCTTTCTATAACCTCTTTCTGCTTTCCCATTTGGAGGGGGAGGCAGGAAAAAAATAGTAATAAAGTCAGCTTCTGCCAGAGAAAATTTGATTTTCAATATCCCTTTACTTTTAAGAAAGATGATTAAGCAAGCATTACTATAACCAGTGGTACAGCTTTGGATGTGGTTTGGGGGAAGGGGAGGCCCACTGCCAACCCAAAACATAGTTTGAAATGTGACTCCAAAGACTCTGAGTCATAAACTAGAAGCATTTTAGGACATCTTAACAGAACTACCACGGTCAGGTCTAGCTTGTTAACTCTTCCAACATACAGAAATCTCCATTACACACCATTCCATGCATGTTCAGGGCAATGAAAATTGATGGATTCGATGGATACCCTGAGGTTTCCTAAGATCTCAACTTAACTTCAGAATCAAAGACCAGTTTAAACTCAATTCTAGATTAAATGTTTTATGTTTGCACTCTTTGAAAATTGACTGCTCACATCCAGAATATAAGATGTCTTAAAATATATATGGAACTAGGACAACCAGCATGATGGTAGCAGAGTAAAGAGCTCCGAGAATCAGCTCCTGCTACAGGGCAGTTGTTGATCACCCAGAGCTATCTAAAGCACCTGTATGGGGACTCCAGGAAACTAGAAATACATCCTGCAACAACCTTGAAAGAATGGAAGGAGGAGACTGCCCATCTGCAGAGAAGACTCGTGAGTAGAGCCCTCCACGCCCCAGAGGCCAGTGCCCATCCTCCACTGGAGGCACAAGCCGCCTCGAGAGCTGTTCCGTGGCTGAAATTGGAAGCTCCACTTCCCAAAAACAGGGGAGGAAGAGATGGTTGGGCACCAACTTCAGCTACTGATTAGTAAATTCGGTGGGCCAAAGTATAATCCTAAAAACAGCTAAAGTTTGAACCTGTCCAAGTCAGAAAGAGGCCGGTGACCGCCATCTTAACTCCGCACCTGACACGAGGGGAAGCAGGACTGACTGAAAATCACAGTGCTGGCCGGGACCCGCTTCTTTCCATCTAGATCAGATTGCTGCTCCAGCCTAAGCCACAGGCCCAACTCTAGCAGGGAGGAAGCTGGCAGGCCCTGCACCAAAGGTAACCAAAGGTAACTGCAGGTACATGTGGCTGACACAGACTGAATACTCAGAAATCTACTGGGGCAACAGTGGTCATCTTGGACCTGCACAGCATAGACTGATGACCACACCTGCAGCTCCATCCCCACCCAAGGCAGGGGAGAAAGGGGCGTGGAGCTTCATCAGTCTTGTCTGGGCAACCACAGTCTAGGCCTGCATGAGTTGGATTATTCCACACATCTGTGGCTCTGTCCCTACCCCTGGCAAAGGAGAAAGTTGGGAGAAGCTTCATTGGTCCTTGGGGCAATGAGGGTAACTTGAGCCTCCACAGTTTATAGCACCAACTACATCTTTGGCTCCTACTATGCAACCAGCAAGGGAGAAGGGCAGGAAGCCCTAAAGAGAAAAACTGCACCCAGAATAAATACTCTAGGAAGCCAGATGCTAAGACACCAACAAAAAATTACAATCCACACCAAGAAACAGGAAGATGTGGCCCACTTAAAGGAACAATATAAGCCTCCAGATGATATAAAGGAGTTGAGACAACTAATCATAGATGTTCAAACAAATCTCCTTAATAAATTCAATGAGATGGCTAAAGAGATTAAGGATATTAAGAAGACACTGGATGAGCACAAAGAAGAATTTGAAAGTATACACAGAAAAATAGCAGATCTTATGAGAATGAAAGGTGCAATAAATGAAATTAAAAACACCCTGGAATCATATAATAGCAGACTTGAAGAGGCAGAAGAAAGAGTTGGTGAGCTTGAAGAAATGGCCTCTGAAAGTGAACACACAAAAGAACAGATGAAGAAAAGATTGGAAAAACTTAAACAAGGTCTCAGGGAACCAAAGGACAGCAAGAGATGGGCAAACATATATGTCATGAGTATCCCAGAAGGAGAAGAGAAGGGAAAAGGAGCAGAAGGAATATTTGAAAAAATAATGGTAGAAAATTTCCCAACCCTATTGAAGGACATAGATATCCATGCCCAAGAGGCACGATGTACTTCCATCCAAAAAAATTCCTGATAGACCCAACTCCAAGACACATACTAATCAGAATGTCAAATGCCAAAGACAAAGAGAGAATTCTGAGAGCAGCAAGAGAAAAGCAATGCATAATGTAGAAGAGAGACCCAATAAGATTAAGTGCTGATCTCTCACCAGAAACCA
Source organism: Cabassous unicinctus (assembly GCA_029593785.1). NCBI lineage: Eukaryota > Metazoa > Chordata > Mammalia > Cingulata > Chlamyphoridae > Cabassous > Cabassous unicinctus. The sequence goes on from JAQZBX010009798.1 coordinate 28,065, forward strand.
TGGAGGCAAGAAGACAGTGGTATGATATATTTAAGATACTGCAAGAGAAAAACTTCCAGCCAAGAATCTTATATCCAGCAAGATTGTCTTTCAAAAATGAGGACAAATCTAGAATATTCACAGATAAACAGAAACTGAGAGAGTTTGTAACCAATAGACCTGCTTTGCAGGAAATACTAAAGGGTGTGCTACAGCCTGAAAAGTAAAGACAGGAGAGAGAGGCCTGGAAGAGAATCTAGAAATGAAGATTATATCAATAAAAGTAACTAAAAGCATTAAAAGAGTAGTGAAAATAAAATATGACAGATAAAACCCAAATATTCAGGCATAAACTTAACCAACGATTTAAAGTACTCATATTCAGAAAACTACAACTCATTGTTAAAAGAAATTTAAAAAAAAAACTAAATAATTGGAAGAATATTCCATGCTCCTGGATTGAGAGACTAAGCATCATGAAGATGTCAATTCTACTCAAATTGATGTATAGATTCAATGCAATACTGATAAAAATTCCACCACCATTTTTTAAATAAATGGAAAACATGATTATCAAATTTATTTGGAAAGATAAGGGGTCCTGAATAGCCAGAAACATCTTAAAAAGGAAAAGCGAATTTGGAAAACTCTCATCTTCAGACTTTTAAGTCGTATTACCTAGCCACAGTGATAAAAACAGCATGGTACTGGAATAAAGACATACACATAGACCGATGGAACCAAACTGATGGTTAAAAAACAGACCCTCACATCTATGGTCAAGTGATTTTTGACTAGCCTGTCAAACCCACCCAACTCAGACAGAACAGTCCATTCAACAAATGGTGCTGAGAAAATTGGATATCCATAGCGAAAGAAGGAAAGAGGACCCCTATCTCACACCCTATAAAAAAAATTAACTCAAATCAAATACCTAAATATAAAAGCAAGAACCATAAAACTTCTAGAAGAAAATGTAGGAAAATATCTTCAAGACCTGGTGGAACGTGGTGGATTCTTAAAGGAGATAAGAGGAGGACTGAGATGGGCTACTGATATTTAATGTATGTAGAAGTTCTAATTAGCTTTACTGTAAAAGTGTGGAAATGTACAGAGTTGATGGTAACACATTATAGTGAGTAACAGCTGGTTTATAAATGGGAATGTGGCTGTAAAGGGTAGTCTAAGGATGTAAATGCCAACTGACAGAAAACTAGAGAATAATCTAGGGACTGAATATGAATAGTACAGTAAACCCAGAGGTGAATGAGAATAGTGGTTGATGGTACAGATGAAAGAGTGTCCTTTGTGAGCTAGAGCAGATATACATCAGTATTGTAGGGTGGTGGGAATGTGGAGAAGCATGGGAAAAATACAACTGGATTGACCTATGGAGTGTGGTTAACAGTAATAATGTAATATTCTTGCATCTATGCCAAAGATGCACTGTGTTGATAATGGGGGAGTATGGAAAAAGCGTGTCAAATGTACATTGTGGACCTGGTAATAAATAGTCTGATGATATTATCTGATAATCTGTAGCAAATATTCCACCAGGGTGTGGTGTGTTGAAAGAGGGGTGTTGTTTGGGAATTCTGCACATGTGCCTGATTGTTTTGTAAGTTTACAAGTTCTGTCATAAAAATATATTTAAAAAATAATAATAGGGTTGGTTGGGGGGAAAATATACCAAATGTAAGATAAGGACTATAACTAGTAGTAAGAATTTGACAATATTCTTTCATAATTTGTAACAAATGCCTCACAACAATGCAAGGTGTTAGTGGAGGGTTGATGTATGGGACCCCTGTATGATGTTTTGAATGTATGCTTTTTAAGTTCACAACTTTTACTGTACACTTATTGTTTACATATGTTCATGTATAAATGATATAAAAAAAATAATAATAATAATAGGGTGGGTTGGGGGAAAATACTTTGGTTAGTAGTAATATTTTGAGGATGCTCTTTAATCATTAGTTAAAAATGTTTCACAACAATGCAAGGTATTGGTGGTAGGGTGAGGTATGAGAGCCCTGTATGATGTTATGTATGTTTGTTTTGTAAGTTCACAACTATTACTACACACTTATTGTTTATGTATGCTCATGTATGAGTGATGTATTTCAATAAATTTTTTAAAATTTAAAAAAATATATATATATATGGAACTAAACGCTGCATTAGGTAAACCTTGTGGATTTACTCTACTAAACACTGTGTTAGGTTAACCACAGAATCCGCCAGTCCCCTCTGCCCAGCCAGGTGGGGGCAGAGTGTTTGCTCTAAAAGGATCCGATCCTTCTTCAGCAGGTGAGCAATGAATGCCGGGGAATGACCTAGGTGCTGGGAAGACAGCAATGAACAAAAAAGACAAAATCCCCTGCTCTCTTGAAGCTTCGCTTATTTCCCTATTTTTAAATCGTATTTTATTTTTCTATTTGACTAAGTACAGGGTACAATTACTTGAAAGGTAAAGTGAGACTCTATCCTACCCTTTTGGCCAACAAATCAGTCTCATCAGACCATCTCCCAAGAGGTAAATCTACTCTTGGTTATCCTTGACTTTTTAAACTTTTTAAACTTTTGATTATGGACATTCTAAAACCCAGAGCAAAGTGGACCAAACAGTATATGTACCCAACACCCAGTCCCCCATGAACAGCCAGTTTTGTCTCTTCTAAATACTTGTCCCACGAGTCCCCAGCTTACTCTGAAGTAAATCCCAGACATAGGATATCATTCTTAATTATTTCAGAATCTACCTCTAAAGGGAAAGGGGTATTTTTTTAAACCTAACCACAAAACCAGTATCATACCTAAAATATTTACCAAATATCATCAAATATCCAGCCAGTGTTCCCAATTGTCTCAAAAACTTTTTATAGCTTGTCCGCATTGGTATTAAAGCTTAAATTTTGGTGGGCTTTCACCTTAAAACACGATATCCTCTTAAATATATAAAGCTAAAAGGAAAAACACCATGTCTGGCTCTGGAGTTAACAGGCCTGGGTTCAAACACGGTTCCTGCCCCACCCACTTGAAAGCCACTGGTCGGTTATATAGCTTCTCTGAGCTTAGAATCCCTCAACTCCAGACTGGAAGGTAAGAAACGAACCTTGCAGGATTGAGATGATCAGAGATAATGGGTGTAAAGTACTTTAGACAGTGTCCAGCACACAGAAACCTCCAATTAATAATAACTATTCCTTTTCTTTAAGTATATGTACTGGCTTCAATTCACATAAAACTTGGGTTCATGAAAAGGGCTCTGTCTTTGTGAACAGCTTGCTTTTCTCATCATGTACTAAATGTATTGTGCTATCACCACCAGCATAGGGTTCCCTGATGGTAGTTCTGTTGTAGGGTCATCAAAAAAACACCTATTAAATAAGTGCTGGATGCAGGACCCAGGGGTTGCATGAAACAGACAAGAACCCTGCCCTCCTGGAGTTCACAATCTAGTCGGAAAGAGAAGATCAGCCCTGACAACTATGATGCAGAGCAGAAAATTCTACTGGAGAAGACAGCATAGGAATACGGAATTACCACAGGCTCTAGAACCAGGCAAACTGGAGTCAAATCTCAGCTCCAATTTTTACCAGCTATTTGAAACCACCTTGGCAGGAGTAGGGGTAGGAGCAGCATCTAACCCTTGCACAGTGCTCGTTGGGTACCAGGTACTGTTCAAAATGCTTCTGTGGTAGGCAGCCTCTAAGATGTCCCCCAGTGATCCCTATCTCCCAGCATTCACATCCATGTGTATTCCCCCACCCCTTCAGTGTGGACTAGACCCTTGAGTGTAGACTAGACTTATTTGCTTTTAACAGCAGAACAATGAGTTGTCACTTCCAAGATCAAGTTATAAAAAGGCTATAACTGAAAATAGTCTAAGAGACTTCTGGGATACCATCAAGGGTACCAATATATGCATTATAGAAGCTCCAGAAGGAGAAGAAAGAGAGAAAGGGACAGAAGGAATATTCAAAGAATTAATGACAGAAGACTTTCCAAACTAAAGACGTGAATATGCACATCCAAGATGCCCAGAGAACACCAAACAGGATAAACATGAAGAAAAATATACCCTGTCACATACTGATCAAACTGTCGAATGCAAAGCACAAATGGAGAGTTGGGAAAGCTGTAAGAGAAAAGCTACTTGTTACGTGCAAGGGAGTCCCAATAAGATTGAATGCTGATTTCTAATCAGAAACCATGGAGGCAAGAAGGCAGTGGATTGAGATACTTTAAAAGCTGTAAGAAAACAACTGCCAAACAAGAATTTTATATCCAATAAGGTTTTCTTTCAGAAATGAGGGAGAGATTAAGACATTCCCAGATAAACAAAAACTGAGGAAGCATATCACCACCAGACCTGCCCTACAAGCCAATGCTAAAGGACTGAAAGGAAAAGGCACTAGACAGTGGTTCAAAGAAGCAGAGAGAAACAAAGCTCCCTATAAAGGTAACCATTTGGGTAATTATAAATGCAGTACTATTGTATTAAAAAATTTTTATGAAACTCCACTTCTTACCTCCTACAGGCACTAAAATGCAAATGCATAGATAGTAATGATAAATCTATGGTTTGGGACACACAATGTACAAAGATTTAATTGGTAATAAGTACAAAAAAAGTGGGGGGACAGAGGGATATAGGAAAAGTGTATGTGTATGCTACTGGAGTTAAGTTGGTATTAAACCAAACATGATTGTTATATATTTAGGATGTTAAATTTTATCCCCATGGTAACCACAAGGAAAACAGATGAAAAAGTATATCCAGATAGAAATGAGAAGGTACTCAATATGGTACAACAACAAAAAAGTGAAATAAATATGAAAGTAGGCATAAATGGAAGAACTGAGGTACAAAAAAAAAAGTATTAAGACTTACAAAGACTAAATGACAAAAAAGCAGAAGAAAGTCTTACATTAACAGTCGTAACTTCAAATGTAAATGGATTAAACTCTCCAGTCAAAAGGCAGAGATTAGCTGAATGTATAAAAAAGCATGACCCAACTATAGGCTGTCTGCAAGAGATCTTAAATTCAAAGACATAAGTAGGTTGAAAGTAAAAGGATAGGAAAAAATATACCATGCAAATTGTAACCAAACAAGAGCTGGGGTAGCTTTACTAATGTCAGATAACACAGACTTTAAGTCAAAAACTGTTATGAGGGACAAAGAAGATCACTACATACTGATAAAAGACTAAGTCCCTGCCCTCACAGAGGTTACATTCACAAAGGGAATGTGGTCAACCAGTCCTGAATAATCTAGTTTCAAACAACAATGCATACTACTCAAAATAAAGCAATGGCAAAGGCTACACTAATGGAGTAGTCTGAGAAGACCTTTCAGAAAGGTGACAAGTAAGTCCAGACCTGAAGGGAGTAAAGAAGCACACCAGGTTGAAGGCCAGAGTTTTGGGTACATGCAAATCCCCTGGAGGTCTTATTAAAATGCAGATTTTTTATTCAGGAGGTCTGGGGAGGGCCTGTGACTCTGCGTTTCTAAGCTTCCCCAGGATGGTCCTTAAACCACATTTTGAGTAGTGAGGCTCTAGCTGGAAGAAAAAGCAAGGGGGAAAGCCTCAAGGCCAGCCTAAGACTGACACATTCCTGGAACCCAGAGAGGTGGGAGCAGGGCAGTAAATCACTGAGGAACTTTGAGGTCAAGGCAAGAAGGGTAACATTATTCTAAGAATGAAGGGCAAACAATACAAGGTTTTAAGCAAGGGCATGACATGCTATGTGGGAAAACCAAAACAGAGCAGGAACGGGAGATGTGAACAGCCCAGAAGGTAGCAACTGCCGTCATCTTGGCCAGAAATGAGGATGGCCTCGAGGGGATGGTGGCAGTGTAGATGGAGATGGAGAGAAGTATTTAGATATTAATCTCTAGGTATCCAAAAAAGCTTGCCAACTCCCACCCCTCTCAATTACGCCTGCTGATTACCCTGCAGTCTTCTTTTAAAGCAACAGGAAAAAAAGCAAATCATCAGGTAGGTGGCAAGTACCTCTCAAACAGTTTCAAATGACTGCAATAATTAATGTTTGTAAGTCAAAGCAATTATGCCTGCCCCAATGTCAGAGTAAACAACCAGCAACCCCAGACAGCATTACTCAAAGGATAATTGCGCAAAACAAAACTAACAACCCTGTAAGCACATTTGGTAATTCACATGCATTGAAACATCACAATAAGATACACCTACAGGAATTCTGCTTTTCCCCAGCCGCACCAAAGCTTGGCATGAGGGTTCCTCAGATCAACTCTGACCAAGGGTGGGGTATGAGGCACTAACCATAACCAAGCCTGACTACTAGAAGAAAGTGGGTAAGCGACCAGGTTATGCAAAACATGTCTGCCGCACAGCAGCCACCCACACAAGGCAGGATAGGAGGCATAAATCACCTGGCGTTGTGGCATTTACAGCTACTCCTGAAACTGCCACTTAACATCCCACTTTTCAGAGTGGCCCCACCCTTACTGGTTTGTAGAAGCTTCTAGAAGTTTCTACTTCCCTTTTGTTCAAAGGCCTACCTCCTCATGTTTATTTTAGGAGGCTTCCTGCCTCCTGAGATAAGTTACTGTTTCTTCTCCCCTTGCACTACCTCCTACAGCCAGCTCTAGTCCCTGAGAATGTTAGGCCTCATTTTAAGACCAAGCATAACCTGCAACTGAGCACACTCTGCTTAACCCCACCTTTCCCAGTTGGCCCATGTCACTGACCCCATCCTTAAGCACTCCCTTAAATGTGACTTTCCCAGACGGTATAAAGGCCCATTGTCCATCTTGTTTGGGGAGACTGATCTGGCAAGGCTTTACTCCGGTCCCTTGCTGGTCGACTACGCAATAAACTCTTTCTTTTCTCAAAATCCTGGTAACTCAGTATTGGCTTCTGTGCACATCAGGGAAAATACCCACTTGGCAATAACAATTTGGCAATCACGACAGAAAGGTCATAGAGACCTCTGCCAGAGGCTCTGTGGCCCCTGTGCAACAGTTTTCCAGTCATCAACCTTGAGCGGCCGCCTAGACCAGTTAGTCTAGAGGCTCGATGACTGAGACTCCCATCCCCACCAGCATCGTCAGCCATTTGGGGCAGTTTAATTTCGAGAAATGAAACAGTTCGGGGAACAGACATCTTCTGGGTGAGTAACTTTAAGGTGCCTACTCTTACACAAAAGCTGTCTGGTCTCTGGCCATGGGTTCAAGTACCACACTGATTACTGGGTTAAGACTGTGGGTTCAAGTCCCACCTTAGCCCAGCTTGGTTATCAGTATTATGGGTTTGAGTCCTACCTTAGTCCAACAGGGTTAAACTGGGTGCAGGTCCCAGGCATATGTGAGTGAGTTGCTAAAGTGCTCACATTCTGGTTGTGGGTTTGGACCCACTCTGGTGTCTCTCCTACTGGTATACCAGTTGTAACATCTTTTGTTAGTGCACCGTATCCACTCCCCTTTCCCAGAGTGCACCCATGCCATAACTAAGAATCAAGCCAGTGCTGCTGCACTGTACCTTTCCAATTTTCCATTTTGGTCTTTCTGAATTGCTGGTTTAATTTTGTAAACATCTTGTAGTCAACTGCTGAAAAAGGTAATAACCATGGGAATTGTTAAGAGAACTTTTGACTGCAGTCCTCTGAAATGTATTTTGGATAATTGGTCCATGTTCAGCTATAAGCCAATGAGAAAAGATGAAATACTTCTGTAACAGCCTGGCCCCAATACAAATTAGAATCTGGAGAACAACAGCCAGAAAATGGATCTCTTAACTATAAGGCTATGTTTTAATTAGGTTTATCTTATAAAAGAGAAAAGTTTTTGTATAATTAAATCCAAATATTTTAAAAATGTAGGTGCATTATCGAGCTTAAGGGATTTTCCGTAGCTCCTGGCCCTGACTGTTCTGGCTTTCTGGATGCCAGGGCTCAGGGTGCTGGTGTTTGTGGTTGCTGTGGACAGCCTGGGCATTGGATGGAAGACTGCCTGGAGCTTCCCGAAACAGCAGTAACCACCCCCCACCCCAGTGCTCTTTGCCCTTTAAGAAAGCAAAGTGCCTTTCGATGTGACTGTTTTAAGGCTGCCCCAGGAAATGCCAAATACTTTTCCAATTGTCCATGTCACATCTTTAGGTGATACAGATCTGATATTGGAAACAATTAGAAACAGGGGCATACGGGCTCTAATAGGTACTAGGGCCACCTTATTGATCTTAAATCCTCTGCCTTTATTAGCGCTCTTCTCAGAATACAGAAACAATTCAAATAGTGGGTTTTATGAACCAAGCCAGTTAGGCAGCTATGGGGGAGGCATGGGTTTAGTTTGGAGCTTTCTGCTAATCCTGAGGATTGAAGGTGAAAGCCACAATGAAAATGTTGCAAAATAAGCCATATTTTGCATAATTTGTCCTCTACAATGGGTTCATCACTTACTGTGAAGCTCCAAGGGAATTCCTATTTTTCCTCTAATAATTATTTTGCAATGGCAGTCACAGTAGCAAGGGGGTTAATTGAATACAATTGCTGAATTTCAAAAGGTCCAGAAAGTAAAAGAAAAATGTCCTTGAGAGCTATAGAAGAGTTTTTCCAGATTATGCTTAAGACAAACTAAACAATTGTAGTGTGTTTCCCATAGCCTGATAGTCGGTATGCTTTTGAGATTGGTTGTCTGTAATTTTGAAATGCTATGAAAACAGAGGATTTTAACCTGCAGTAGAGGAAAAATAAAGGAAAAATGCTGGCTGCTTTTACATGCCTTTAATTAAATAATAGCTTAGCCATAATAATAAACCAGACCTCCCTACTTGCCTACAGAATAATGTTTCGGGAATTATTCATAATATATCTCACTGGAATACTGATAAAATGGTAAACTGAGAAAAGCAATATTTCTGAAAAATATCCCCTAAAACAGCTATGTCTTCTGAGTTATCAGTGTTAAGTGCAATAAAAACCCACAATTTTATTCTACTCAGGTATGTCCTCCCTATATTTATTTAGGTTTACTAATAAAAAAGGCTAACATAATATTTATTAGATCTTCAAAATTATGTAAAATGTAAATTTGTGCTTAACAAAATTGAGTTATTACTTTGACAAACTTTAAGAATAATTGTGTTATGCAGGTGTTTGAAGACAATCCAAAGATCTCTTTGGTAACTTCTGATATGCAGGTATATGAGGTACAGAAAGTATGCAGAGTGTGCTTTCTTAAGGAAAGAGGGTGTCGTTTAGTCCTAAAGTAAAATGACTGGTTTTCTCAAAATGAGAAACAGGAATGTATAGGACAAAAACCTAAATGAATATAGAAAGTTACAGAAAGTCTGTGGAAATGAATTCTATTTGTCACAGTCAATGCTGGCTAAGATTTGATAGGCTTACATATAATTTTAAGAGCTTTCATATCAAACAGTAAATTGATGCAAAAACTAGAGTTCAATTTTCTCTTTGTTAAAATGATGAGGTTTCCTCGGATTACTAGACTGCTCTTTGTGAGAAATTATAAAAGGTTCCCCCCTCCCCAATCTGGTATTCTGCCTAGAAGAAAAAAATTCTACGTCATATCAGAATAATATTCTTGCTGATGTTTATATTGACCTTATCATCTTTTACTGTTTAAAAAAACAAATCTGCTCACTTTTGAAAGAACTAGTCTCTTCCCTAACCTTGGTTAAATAAGGAATCACATGCTGTTTCACAGTGACCCACTTTCCTCTTAAACATAACGTTCAAACCTGAAGACTTTTGATATTCTGTTTCTCAAGGCCAAACCCTAAAGAATTTTTTGTTATATATTTTCTAGTGGGCCCCTGGAAATCTCAAAGGATTTGTTCTTTCACCTTTAAAAAAAAAAAGAGGCACCAGAAATAAATTCATTTGATAGGTTATGAGTTGCATGGCAAGAGTTGTCAAATCAAAAGGAATTTTCTGTCAGTTGAATTTGTATGGGTAAAATGTTACTCATATTGAATATTTATAAATTATACAAAATTACTAGAGATTTGGCAGTGTTCTCCCTGTCAATGCTATGTCCTGATCCTAATCTATATGATACTAAACAATGTTATTATTCAAATTTTAGTTATTACATGTCACAAGAACAACCAAATCTTGTCAGGGACATTGTTTTACTCTGATGCTTCTTCAAAAGTGTTTGCAGTCAGCTACAGGTTAGAGTTTCATCTTCAACACAGAGGGACTTTAAAAGAGAAGCAAGGCAAATATATAAATTAAGTTCTACCTGTTTATTAACATAATCCCGGTACAAGTGTAAAGGTGAGACAGAACACAACTTCTGCTGTGGTCTGTGGTTGATGACCTCAATATAAGTTAATTGTCAAATGTTTTCATTTCTGGGAATGGCTTCCTTTGAATGATGAGAATAAGGGAATTAGGGCCTAGACAGCAAGCTCTTGTAGCAGTCACATTTGTTTGTGGTTGGTTGGTATTTCTGAACTTTTGAGATGCTTTGCTCCATGTGTGAGTAACCTGGTAGCTCCCTGGAACATGCGGTGTCTGCGTGACACCAGAGGCTCAGAGTTGAAGAATTCCAGCTCTGGAGGTACTGAAGGAGCAGCGTTACTCCATGCAGCAATTGTAGCAGACTTCAGTTGGGGATGTAAATGGGGCTCATCTGGTTAGGACTAAAGAGAATCAGAATACAGGGTGATAGTGTCTGTATTTTAGGACTTTAAATTTTCTGTGACGAAAGGAGGTGAGATTTATTGCATACTATCTGATTTAACCTGTCTGGTCAATTTACTTAGACAACTTAACTCAGCTTTAATTGACATGGAACATAACATAAGGAATAAGATCTTGGTATTCTGTACAAGTTGATGTTAACACTCTGATGCATTTCAGCATGTTTGGGGTATAAAATGAAAAAGTATTTGCAAGGTCTAAATCTAAGATCTACTGCTTTTTTGAAAACATAAATTACCCCCATTCAAATTTATAACAGGGAGACCTATGAAAATAAACTCTGGAATATATGAGCCTTCCTAATAAAAGGAACTGTGGCACTTTGAGATTATTTTATGAGTCCCATAAAGAGAAAGATTGTTTTGAACTAACCTATTCCTGTGGGTGTGAGACCCTTTCAACTGGACTGTCAGTGAGGTGTGACTCATGTTGAGTCTCTGCCCTCTTGCTGGGTCTGATATATATGGAGACACAGAGAGACACACAAACAGATACATAAAGGAAACTGCCACATTTGATCTGGCCATGTAAGCAAAAGGACAACAGTTTTGCCCACAGCTGAGCTGCAAGAAGAGAAGCACTTAAGAGGCTCAAGGAGCTGAGGCCCAGGGAGAGATGAGCCATATACCCAATACGAACTCAGGAAGAATACAGAGCAGCCAAGACTGTTAGGAGGGGCCCAGAAAGAGACAAGCCCTGTGCTTGGTGGCTCTTCAGTGGAGCTCAAACCTTGGCAGAGATGGGCAGCCATTTTGCTTCATCACATGGCAACTGATTTTGGTGAGAACACACCTCTGATGGTGCCTTAATATGGATATTTCACAGCCTCAGAACTGTAAGCTTTTACCCCAAATAAATCTCCTTTATAAAAGCCAACTCATTTCTAGTACTTTGCTTTGGCAGGCCTCTGGCAAACTTAAAACAGGAACTATGCAAATAGGCCAAGCCCTCAACTCTGAAGCTTGCACTTATGAAACTTATTTCTGTAATCACAAAACTAAGCTTAATTATAAGTCACCCACCCCTCTCAAAAAAAGAAAAACACCAAAACTCCTTGTTGCTCAAATATTGTCTCTCTCTAAGCCAAACTGCAAATAAACTCACTACTTTCCCCCACTACATGGGACATGACTCCCAGGGATGAGCCTCCCTGGCACCAAGGAATTAATACCAAATATTGATTAGTGATGCTTTTGGAGAAGGATCTTGGTAAAAAAGGGGAAAATGTTTAAAAAAAAAATAGCATTTCTATGGCTAAGAGATTTCAAATGGAGTCGGGAGGTCATTCTGGAGGTTGCTCTTATGCAGGTCTTGACCAGATGTTGCAGGCTGTGCAGGACCTCAAGCAGCAATGCTCTGGAAAACCCTAAGGACATCTGGACACTAAAAACCAGCCACATGGCTATATGGAATCAATAATGGACCCAAGTTTGTGCCCCACTAGGGTACATATTTTTCTGTTTAGATAACCAGAGAATATAGCATAGACATTGTCACTACAGATATCTGGGTTTTAACTCCTACTACTCCTCTCCTAGTCTCCCAGGCAGTGCAACTCCAGAGTCAGAACCTGACCAGGTCTCTACACCACCTTTGTAGTGCAATAAACAATCCAAAGAGATTTTTTTAGAATAAAACCCAGCCCATCAGCCAGCCAGCATTTGGACGCTGAGAGGATCAGGTGGAAGTAAAGGATGCCTTTCAGGACATCCTACCCCAGGGCCATCTAGAGTAGTCTGCCCAGGCTTTCAAAAATGCTACTGCACACATGCACGCATACACATGGTGCTCTTCAGACTGGACCTGTCCCCTTCCTCTCCTCTTGTAAGCTGTCCAGGCTCCTGGAGCCTCCCAGGTAACCCTCTGATCCAGCATCCCCACTCCACTCTAGGCCAATCATAGCTCCTCACTGTTGCCCACACCAGCCCTGCTTTCTGACACTTCATTTACCATAACGAAGGCTGATCTGACCCTGTCTGCAACTCCCCTTGTTAGGATGCACTGAGAAGAACATGCATTAATTCTGTGATGTTCTCATCCAAGATAAGAAAACATCAGACAAACCAAACTGAGGGGCATTCTACAAATAAACTGGCTTGTAATCTTCAAAAATGTCAAGATCATGAAAGTCAAAGAAAGAGTGAGAAACAGTGCCAGACTGAAGAGACATGACATGACAATTAAGCGTTTATCACTCTGGACTCAATCCTTGTGCATACAAGGACATTTTATTGGGTTAATTGGTGAAAGATGAATGTGCTATGAGGATTAGACAGAAATGCACCAATGTTAATTTTGTGATTTTGATGGTTATACTGCAGTTATGAAGAAGATTGAATTGTTTGTAAGAAACACAGAAGTATTCAGGAGTGAAAAGTTAAAAGCAGAATCTCAGGCTCTCATACAGATTCTCTGGGGTGGGGCCTGGAATCTGCATTTTACCAAGTGTCCAGGGCCACACCTGAGTCTGAGAAGCACCCACTGCTCTCTGCGGCCATGCCATGATCCCAACAAGGACCCAGACAAGAACAATTCTCCAGAAAACAGTGGTCCCTCCTTATGCACAAGAAGTCTGACTTCCTTTCCTTTCTTTCTGGTAGTTTTCTCTAATAAGACAGGGCAAAGATTGCCAGGTGTGGTGGTTTAGAACTGGATATACCCCAGAAAATCATGTTTTATAAAAGGTAATCCATTCCTGTGGGTATAAAGCCCATTATAAGTAGGACCTTTTTGATGAGGTTACTTCATTTAACGCATGGCCCAGGAGTGAGTCTTAATCCTCTTACTGGAGTCCTTTATAAATGAGATGAGAAAGAGTGGGGGTGGGGGGGGGAGTGGGGGGAGAGAGAGAGAGTGCATGCACGCCATGGAAGCAAGAAAGAAAAGCAACAAAACTGGGAAGAGAAGGGAGAGACCAGCAGATGCCACTATGTGCCTTGCCATGTGGCAGAGGACCCAAAGATTGCCAGCAGTCAGTCTTCAGGAAGAAAGCATGGCCTGATGATGCCTGATTTGGACATTTTTCTCAGCCTCAAAACGGTAAGCTTGTAATTACAGCTGATAAATTCCCATTGTTAAAAGCCAAGCCATTTTATAGTATCTGCTTTCAGCAGCTTAGCAAACTAACACACCAGGGGACTCAGATCCAGGGAAGTCTGCATTGCTCCTTGACCATTCTCTGACTTGAGCTGGGTGGCATTTCACTGCTGGCAGCCGGAGGGAGAGGGGTGGGGAGCTGTAAAAAGCTTGTTTGATTTTTGGTGCTCTCTGCCCTGTTCCCATTATTTTACTCTTTTATAAACCCCATCTCATTAGCCACCTGGTAAATTCCACTCAAAGGCATGCTGGCCCCCAAATTTCATATTCACAGCCAGGGAAACAGCCCAAACAACTCCAGTAACTCATGAAGGTAATTAATTGCAGATGACACGAGCTCAAAATATCCTGAGCACAATGGGAAAATCACAGGGTTCCAAACTTAATAGCCAGAATCACAGTTGACTGCCATTTCACTCACTCAAAACTCATATCCACACCACTCCTTGGGGCACTTATATCAAGAAGGCAGTGCATTCCTTTGTAAAATTAAAAGTTTTGGTTTGAGGTCAGGCCTGATGTGAGTACTGGCTCTGCCTCAGTATGTCCCTGGGCAAGTCACACCCAGTTTTACCATTCATAAATGGACTTGATAAGAGTACCTACTGCAGAAACTACAGGGATAATTAAAATAAGTGTAGGTAGGTAGGTAGGTAGATATGAGAGAGAGAGAGAGAGAGAGAGAGAGAGAGAGAGAGAGCGCGCGCGCGCGCGCAAGCGCCAGCGAGGGAGAGAACCTGGCAACTAGTAACTAAATATTAGCTGCTATTGTTTTTACTATTGCTATTATCCTTACTGGTAAGTGGCACACCAGGGCTCCACTGTCATTGTATTCCATACCAGGGAGGTTGTTTTCTCCAGGGGAGCAAAGACACAGAAAGTGCCTGGAGTGATGCTCAAATTGTCCCCTGGATTTCAGGCATCAGATATGGAGGGTAAACCTATGCACTGCTGATTCAATCTCACCTCTTCAGAAAATACTTGTCAGATTTCCCCAAGCTGGTTTAGGTTCCTCTGGGAATATAGCACTTCCCAAATTAACTGGGAGTTGAAGGAGCCTCTCTCTGATCTGGGCTTCCATGGGAGCCAGTTTGGAATACCTTAAGCAACCCCATGTGACAACTTACAAATGCACACAGTATCACTGCAGGGGAAATAAGGAACCTTAAGAATGGATGCAAATAAACCACCTTTCCCCAAAAAGGGGAGAGAATGGGCAAAAGGAATGGATATGAAATAAATAGCAAATTATTTTCTGATGGATTACAAGAACGCAGGTGGCACAGCAGAGCAGAATACAGAGAGCATAACTGCAAGATGATTCAAGAAATTTCAGGGACCAGGCAGGTGGCAGAAAGGTGTGGAGTAGGTCAGGGGGAAGCACACAGTGGACATCATGTGGGTGGCAGGGGCCATGGCGAAGTAAAGTGCCCACCCATTTAAGGGGCATCTACTTTGCAACTCCAGACATACAGGGAGTTAAGACAAGTGTTGCCAGGTGTATTAGTCAGCCAAAGGGCTTCTGATGCAAAGTACCAGAAATCTGTTGGCTTTTATAAAGGTTATTTATTTGGGGTAAAAACTTAAAGTTACAAGGCCACAAAAAGTCCAATTCGAGGCTACTTTCTCACCAAAGCCAGTGGCCATGTGTTGAAGCAAGATGGTAGCTGATCTCTGGCTGGTCTCTGCCTTCTCCTCTGGGCTTCCTCTTCCTCTTGAGGGTCCGTGCTTAAGTGAAGTCCTCTCTCTCCTGGCATAGGGCTTGTCTCTCAGGATTTCCTATATCACTCTCAGCTCTCTTTCCAAGGTCAGCTGCAAACTATCAGGCAAAATGGTTCATCTCTCCCCAGGCCTTTAGCTGTTTGAGCTTTCTCCTTTCCATCACATGGAAGGATCAAAAATGACAGAACTCTCTCTTCCTATGTCTTTTATCTGTCTGTCCATGTGAGTGTCTGTTTTTATCAGACCCAACAAAGGGGAGAGAACTCAACCTGAGTCACGCCTTACCGATGTGATGGAATCAAAAAAGCCATCAAAGAAATGCAAATCAAAACTACAATGAGCTATCACTTTATACCTATTAGATTGGTAGCTATTTAAAAAAACAGAACAAGTGTTGGAGAGGATGTGGAGGAATGGGAACTCTTATCCACTGCTGGTGGGAATGTAGAATGGTGCAGCCATTGTGGAAGATGGTTTGACGGTTCCTCAGGAAGCTAACTATAGAATTGCTATATGATCCAGCAATCCCAATGCTGGGGTATACCCAGAAAAATTGAAAGCAGGGACACAAACAGATACAGGCACACCAATGTTCATAGCACCATTATTCACTATTGCCAAATGCTGGAAGCAACCCAACTGTCCATCATCAGATAAATGGATAAGCAAAATGTAATATATACATACAACGGAATATTTCTCAGCTGTAAGAAAGAATGACGTATTCACACACACTGCAACATGAATGAATCTTGAAGACCTTATGTTGAGTGAAATAAGCCAGTCACTAAAGGACAAATATTGCATGGCCTCACTGATATGACTTAAAGCAAATTGAGCAGACTCATAGAGCTAGAGTCTGGACAGGTTATCAGGAGACAGGGAGTAGAGGGTAGTGAGCTGATGCTCATTATGGGCAAAATCTATGATAATGTGGAAGGGGGTGGTTGGGCAGTGGACGGAAGTGATGGTGCAGGGATGTGAGTGGGGTTGATGGTGCTGGAATGGGGGGGGGAGTAGGGAAGGGGGGTTGGGTTGAACTATCCATGGAACTGGGGGGAGGGCTAGAGGAAGGAACAGGTGAACTCTGGGGATTTGCAGGTCTGGTTAAAACTACAATGGTGGGAATGCTCTTTTGGCAAATATGGCAGGGGAGGGTTACTGGTGTAGGGCATCGGGTGCGGGGATATGTGAGTTAGGGCACACCTGGGGCATGCTTCTATGGAATCTGACAGTTTTCACCTTGTCCTAGGGTGTTATCTCAGTGGGTGGAGACCCACACAATAAACAAGAAAATATTAAACTCCCATCCTGGGGAGTCCTGCTATGTTCTCAATTAGCGGGGCAAGAACCTCTTGAGAACATAGACAGTGGCTATTAAAAGAAAACAGACCAATATGACAAGCCCTCAATATCAATGCATGTAACTATGAACCTTACTCTTCAAAAATTGAAACTTAATAGTTACCACAGGTTCTGTGGGGAGGGGGAAGGAGGAATAGATGGAACATAGGGCATTTTAAGGCACTGGAATTGTTCTGCATGATCGTGAAATGATGGATACGGGCCATTACACATTTCGTTAAAACCTATAAAAGTGTACGGTGCAAAATGTAAACCATAATGTAAACCATTAACCACGGTTAGTAGCAGTACTTCAATATTTGTTCATCAACTGTAACAAATATACCATACTCATGTAAGATGTTATTAAAAAGGGAAAATGTGAGAGGGGGAAAGGGTGGACTATATGGGAATCTGCCATATTTTCTTTGTGAGTTTTCTATAACCTAAAGGTTCTTCGAAAACAAAGT
>JAQZBX010009799.1:0-45395 GCA_029593785.1 Cabassous unicinctus
AAAAAAAAAAATTAAAGGCATCCAAATAGGAAAAGAGGAAGTAAAACTCTCACTGTTTGCGAATGACATGATCCTGTATTTAAAAAATCCTGAATTATCCACAACAAAGCTACTTGAACTAATCAATGAGTTCAGCAAAGTGGCAGGATACAAGATCAACACGCAAAAATCAGTAATGTTTTTGTACACTGGTACTGAACAACCTGAGGAGGAAATCAGGGGGAAAATTCCATTTTCAATAGCAACAAAAAGACTCAAATACCTAGGAGTTAATTTAACCAAAGAAGTACAGGACCTATATGCAGAAAACTACAAAACAATGCTAAAAGAAATTTAAAAAGACCTAAACAAATGGAAAGACATTCCGTGTTCATGAATTGGAAGAATAAATATCATGAAGATGTCAGTCTTGCCCAAACTGATTTATAGATTCAATGCAATACCAATCAAAATCCCAACAGCTTACTTTACAGAATTAGAGAAGGCAATTACCAAGTTCATCTGGAAGGGTTAGCGCACCTGAATGGCCAAAAGCATTCTAAAGAAGAGCAATGTGGGAGGAATTTCTCTGCCTGACCTTGAAACATATTACAAAGCTACAGTGGTCAAAACATCATGGTACTGGCGTAAAGATAGACACATCGATCAGTGGAATAGAATTGAGAACCCAGAAATATACCCTCACCTATGCAGTCAACTGGTTTTTGACAAACCTACCAAGCCCTTGCTAATGGGAAAAAACAGTCTCTTCAACAAATGGTGTTGGGAGAACTGGATATCTATAACCAAAAGAATAAAGGGGGACCCCTATCTCACCCCCTATACAAGAATCAACTCAAAATGGATCAAAGATCTAAATATAAAAGCCAGGACCATAAAACTACTAGAAGAAAATGTAGGGAAACATCTTCAAGACCTTGTAGTATGTGGTGGTTTCTTGGACCTTACACCCAAAGCACATGCAAGAAAAGAAAAAATAGATAAATGGGACGTCCTCAAAATTAAACACTTTTGCACTTCACAGGACTTTGTCAGAAGGGTGAAAAAGCAGCCAACTCAATGGGAAAAAATATTTGGAAATCACGTACCTGATAAGGGTTTAATATCCAGGATATATAAAGAGATGTTACTACTCAACAATAAAAAGACAAACGACCCAATTAAAAAATGGGAGAAAGACATTTCTCCAAAGAAGAAATACAAATGGCAAAAAAACACACGAAGAAATGCTCAACATCACTCATGATTAGGGAAATGCAAATCAAAACTACAATGAGATATCATTTCACACCTATCAGAATGGCCACTATTAAAAAGACAGAGAACTGCAAGTGTTGGCGAGGATGTGGAGAGATAGGAACAGTTCTTCACTGTTGGTGGGAATGTAGAATGGTACAAACACTATGGAGGACTATTTGGCAGTTCCTAAAGAAGTTGAATATAGACTTGCCATGTGAACCTGCAATACCTCTACTGGGTATATACCCAGAAGAACTGAGAGCAGTGACACAAGCCGACATCTGCACACCAATGTTCTTAGCAACATTATTCACCATTGCCAAAAGTTGGAAACAACCCAGGTGTCCATCAACAGATGAATGGATAAGCAAACTCTGGTCTATTCACCTGATGGAATATTATGCAGCTGTAAGAAGAAATGAAGTCATAAAACATATGACAACATGGATGAACCTGGAGGACATTATGTTGAGTGAAGCAAGCCAGACACAAAAGGACAAATACTGTATGAATGCCTTACTATGAACCAAACATATTGTGTAACATATTGTTTGATTAAAAAAAAAAATTATATGTATCCATTACATTTAATTGAGAAATGTATATATTTATTCATCTGTGTTTACTTTTTAGTTTTTAACTGTTTATATTTCCATTATTAAATGTACAAAATAAAGTTAAAAAAAATAAAGACATACTGGGAAAAAAAAATATATAGGGGATTTCCTTATACCCCAACCCTTCCCCTCACAGTTTCCCGTTAATAACATCTTACTGTATCTTTGTAATAAGTTGTAAGATAAGTAAGCGTGAGTTTCCAAGTTCATTCTTCTTTCTCAAAATGACTTTAGGTATTTGTGGCCCTTTAACATTCCATATACATTTTATTTTTAATTTTAAAACTTTATTTCAACTTCAAAAAATAAAATAGACAACAAGCAGCTTAACAAATTGAGGAAACATTACTTTTAAAAAGTCCTGTGAAAGCACATTTATCTTATTTAATCCTAAAAGCAAACTCAACTCTTTCTACAGTGATCTGAAAGATGACTAAATGAGCACAGATTGGCTATATGACATGACCAAGTTCTCCTTGTTAATGAAGAAAATGAAAAAAAAAAACAAAAAAAAAACGCTTGATCGTATTCACATCTCATAAAACTAAATCCCGTATCTTTTTTTTACCCTTAGCATTGATATAGTACCATCTTTGCCTTTGTTACAAAAATATTACATTACCATTAACTTAGTCTATTAGTTACATTAGTTGCATTTTCCCATGTATCACCATATTCATAATACTTTGTAATAGAGGAATATTCTTGTATTTATATTATTAACCACAATTCTCATCTACTACTGAAATCCATATAAATTTGATGATTGGCTTATGCCTCTTTGCAAAGAAGGTTGTTGGAATTTTCACTGGGATTACATTAAAATTTTTAATTGCTTTTGGATGTATTGACAGCTTAATGGTATTTAGTCTTCTAATACATAAACACAGCATATCCTTCCATTTATTTAGGTCTTCTTTAACTTCTTTTAGCAATGTTTTGTAGTGTTCTGTGTTTAAGTCCTTTACATTCTAGGTTAGACTTATTCCTAGAAATTTGATTCTTTTAGTTGCTATTGTAAATGGATTTTTCCTTGATTTCTTGCTCTGATTGTTCATTGCTTAAGTATGGAAATACTTCTGGTGGTTGGTTGGTGATCTTGTGCCCCACCAGTTGGTGAATTCATTTATTAGCTCTAGGAGCTTTGTTGTGGATTTTTCAGGATTCTCTGTGTATAGGATCATATCATCTGCAAATAGGGAATGTTTCACGTTCTTCTTTCCAAATATGGATGTTCTTGCTTTATCTCTCTGGCAAAAACTTCCATTACAATGTGCAAAAACAGTGGTAACTGTGGGCATCTTTATCTTGTTCTTGTTCTTAGAGGGAAAACTTTCAATCTTTCACTATTAAGTAGGATATTAGCGGTGGGCTTTTTAAAAAATATACTTTTTTTGCTTTTATTTTTAAGAAGATACTTAGATTACATAAATGTTAACAAAAAAGTAGGCTTTTGATATATGCCTTTTAACATGTTGAAATTTCCTTCTATTCCTAGTATTCTAAATGATTTTTCAAGAAAGGGTGATGTATTTTGTCAAATGCCTTTTCTATGTTGATTGAGATGATCATGTGTTTTTTTCCTTCATTCTGTTAATGTGGTGTATTACATTAACTGATTTTCTTATGTCAAACCAACCTTGCATACCTGGGATAAATCCCACTTGATCATGGTGTATAATCCTTTCTCTATGCTGTTATATTTGATTTGCTGGTATTTTTGAGGATTTTTGCTGCTATATTTATGAGATATTGGTTTGTTTTTTTTTCCTTTTTAAATTTAATTTAATTTTAATACTTTTTATTTTTAAAGAAGATTTAGATTACATAAAGGTTACATAAAAAATAGAGGGGATTCCCATATACCCTAATCTTCACCCTCCCACACTTTCCCATATTAACAACATCTTTCATTTGTGTGGTACATTTGTTACAATTGATGAACACATATTGCAGATTTGTACTAACCAAGGACTATAGTTTCCATTATAGTTTACACTTTGCCCTGCACAATTTTATAGGTTTTGACAAAATGTATAATTGCCTGTATCCATCATTGCAATGTCATGCAGGACAATTCCAATGTACCCAAAATGTTGCAACTATTCTTCCTTCTCCCTCCTTTCAGAAACTCTTGTGGCCGCTGCATTTATATCAAGGATACAAGTTCTTCCATTGCTTGAATACTACATCTATTTTAGTCCACAGTTGCTTCCCCCTCCCCCTTTATTTTTATTCATTCCTCAATCTTCAGGATTTGGGGATGTTGGTACCCACCCTGCCTCTGATTGAGAGGGGGGCTTAGATCCCATGGGCAGATGGATGGAACTGTATTTCTTGCAGTTGTAGACAATTTCCACTTCCTGGGATGGGTGTTGTCTGTCATCATCCTTTTGTTAGTTGTCCTAGGTGAGTCCGTTGAACTGATGAGTAGATGTTGCAACTCTGCTGAAATTCAGGGCTCAATGGCACATGAAGAGACTGAAGATTTAAGTCTCTGGGACATATATTTAACAAGTATAGTGCTAAATACCAGTTCAAAGGAAAGGGGCAGAAGACCTATGTGTAAGGAAACTATAAATGAGTCTGATTCTGTTACACTAGGGAGCATATAAACCAAAGTAAGGCCCATTGACAGGGTACCAAATTCCTGAGATTATCTGCCCTGCCTATAGTGTCTAGATGTCTCTAGAGCCCTTGGTAGCCCCACTATTTGAGGCACTATTTACCATGGCAGTCAATGAGATCCTGCTGAGACATGCATAAGTGTAACCTCTGGAATGACCTCCTGACTCACTTGGAAATCTCTTAGCCATAAAAGCTCATTTGTATTTATGATCTCTCCCTTATGATCAAGGTCTTTTTCCAAATGCATTGCTGATTGGTACTTGGTAATAACCCCTCAAGAGGCTTATGCCTGGGGGGAATGTAGTGCATTTTTATGCTGAGTTTGGCTTAGATAGAGGCCACATTTGAGCAACAAGGAGGCCCTCAGGTGGTAACTCTTAGGCAACATATCATGCTAGGTCAAGTTTCCAATTTCAAAAGAAAAGGTTTATAAGGAGAATCATAACTATCAAGGGCCCAGTGCAATGGTCTGTTCTCCTTCACTAGGCATCACCCCTGTACTCAGGGGATTCTGCTGTCCCATTAGAGAATGTAACAGAACTCCCCAGAATGGGAATTTGATATTCTTTTGGTTATTGTTTGAATTACCACCCACAATGACAATGCCCCATGAAAACTTGAACACTTTCATATGCTTTAGAGCCATGCCCCAGATGAACCCCCTCCCATACAGCCCTTCATCACCAACACCCACTCCAATGATCATGCCCTGCCACAGTTGGGACCCTTCTGTGATCCAAATCCTTTCCAAAGATGAAGATAAGAAAATAACTGTAGCAGTTTTGCAATTTACTATAGTTATGAATTCCAAAAATAGATATTGGATTATGCTTGTAAACTGGTCTGTTCATCTGGGCATGATTAAGTTATGATTGGGGCTTTGAAAAATGGGCCACATCAGTAGGGCCTTGAGCCCCACCCCTTGGTGGGTGGGGTCTCAAAGATAAAAGACATGGCAAAGGACAGAGTTGGAGTTTTTGAGTTGGAGTTCTGATGTGGAGTTTTGATGCTGGAGCCCAGGGAAGTAAGCCCACAGAGCAGCTTGTTCATGAGAAAGGAGAGAAGGCTCTGGGAAGAGACAAGCTGTTCACTTGATAGTCTACAGCTGGCCTTGTGGAGTGAAGCAAGCCTGAGCCCAGAGAGATGCAAGCCCCAGGAAGCAAGGAACACAGGAAGCCTGAACCCTGGCAGACATCGGCAGCCATCTTGCTCCAACACGTGGCAATAGACTTTGGTGAGGGAAGTAACTTATGCTTTATGGCCTGGTAACTGTGGGCTTCTACCCAAATAAATACCCTTTATAAAAACCAACTGATTTCTGGTATTTTGCATCAGCACCCCTTTGGCTGACTAATATAATAACCAAATAAAAATAATAAGAAAATGAAATTATAATCACATTTTGAAAAATAACAAAATACAAAATGATACCATGTCTTTCATCACTGTAAGATTTGTTGTCTTCTATGTACAGTGACATTTTTTCCATATACCCACCCCCAGTGTCTTATTTTTCTTTCATTTTATCTTCAAAGAAGCTTTAGCTTATAGAAAAGTCATGTAGAGAATATAGAGGATTCCCATATACCCAACACCTTCCCCCCTTTTCCCTCTCCCCTATTAATAACATTTTACATGTGGATGGCACATTTGTTACAATTGATGTACAAATACTGAAGCATTGCTACTAACCATGGGTAATGGCTTAAATTATGATATTTTTAGGTTCCTTTATTTTGCTGTTTGGCAGTTTGATGTAATTATGATTTCCAAAAATAGATATTGGATTTTGCTTGTAAACTGGTCTGCTAATCTGTGCATGATTAAGTTATGATTCGGGTGTTAACTGGGCCACATCAGTAGGGCGTTGAGCCCCACCCCTTGGTGGGTGGGGAATAAAATATAAAAGGCATGGCAAAGAACAGTGTTGGAGCAGTTTTGAGTTGCAGTTTTGATGTTGGAGTTCTGGTGAGGAAGTAGAGAAGGCCCCGGGATAGAGACCAGCCATTTGCCTGAGAGTTCACAGCTGACCTTGTGGAGAGACGCAAAGCCTAGAGAGCCTCAATCTACAGCTGACCTTGTGGAGGAAACAGAGGAGCTAAGCCGGGAGAGAAATGCAGCCCCAGGAAGAGAGGAACCCAAGAAGCCTGAACCCTGGCAATCGTTGGCAGCTGTCTTGCTCCAACACATAGCAATGGACTTTGGTGAAGGAAGTAACTGTAAGCTTCTACCCCAAATAAATACCCTTTATAAAGACCAACAGATTTCTGGTATTTTGCATTAGTACTCCTTTGGCTGACTAATACACTTTATATCTTTTTTCAGTTTTTTAATTTTAATTTTTTCAAAGATATTTAGATTACATAAATGTTACATAAAAAATATAGGGGATTCCCATATGTCCCACTCCCCACACTGCCCACATTTACCCACATTAACAACATCATTTATTAGTGTGGTACATTCATTGCAATTGATGAACACATTTTGGAGCATTGCCATTAAGCATGGATTATAGTTTACATTGTAGTTTACACTGTCTCCCACACAATTCTGTAGGCTATGGCAAGATATGTAATGGCATGCAATCTATTATTGCAATGTCATTCAGAACAATTCTCAAGTCCCAAAAATGCCCCCATATTATACCTGTTTTCCCTCTCCCTGACCTCAGAACCTCCAGTGGCCACTGCCTTCACATCAGTGATAAAATTTCTTCCATTGCTAGAGTCACAATAAGTCTATAGTAGAATACCAGGAAGTCCACTGTAGTCCATAGTTCATTTCCCAACCCTGAAGATTCTGGGATGGTGATGCCCACTCCACCTCTAATTGAGAGGGGCTTCAGTCCCATATGGCTGATGGATGTGACTTTCTTGCTCGCAGTTGTATACTCTCTTAGTTCCTTGGTATGGCGGTAGTCCATCATCACCTCGTTAGTTATCCTGGGTGAGTCCAATGAACTGGAAAGTAGGTTCTGCAACTCCATTGAGGCTCAGGACCCAACTGGCACATTGACAGCCCAAAGATTCAAATCTTTTGGATGTACACCTACCAACTCCAGCACCAATTATAGGTTCAAGTAGAAGGGACAGAAGAGCCATGTGTAGGGAAAACACAACTGAGTCCAACTCTGTCACACTGGGGAGCACAAACTCCAAAGTAGGGCCCACTGGCAAGGCACCAAAATCCTGAGCTATCTGCTCTGACCATAGTGCCTGGGTGTCTCCAAAGCCTTCAGGAGCCCCACTATTTGAGGTAGTGTCTAATTGGCAGTCAATGAGATCCTGCTGAGACATGCATAAGTGTAACCTCTGAAATGACCTTCTGACTCACTTTGAAGTCTCTTAGCCATATGAACTCAGTTGTCTTTACCTTTCTGCCTTTTATTCAAGGTCTCTTTCCAGTTGTATCACCAGCTGGTGCTTGGTAGTAATCCCTTGGTGCCAGGGAGGCTCATCCAAATAGTCATGTCCCATGCTGGGAGGAAGGTAATGCATTTATATGCTGAGTTTGGCTTAGAGAGAGGCCACATTTAAGCAAGAAAGATAGTGTCAGTTTAAGAAGGCGCTCACCATCTCTCTTGCATAAGACAGCTGAGTGGGGACAAGATCCTGCTGGAGTGACCTGTTCTGGGAGCCCACGGAGCGGGAGACTTTGAAGCATCAGTCTGGAGGGAGCTGGACAGGAGGATACATTGCTCAAGATAAAACCATGAGTTTTTAGCCCCATGGCTGGAAACCACAATGGCTAAGCCCCACCCTCAGGACAAAGGGCCAGGGTGAGCCTAGACTCTGGCTGGCCACCCAATGAGAGGGAGTATTCTTCAAGAGTGGGAGGGTTCTGGCAAATGGTGGAGAGGGGTTTCCTTTTTGTGGGTTCGGTTGCCTGGACCCCCTTTCCTATTACAAGTTTTTGTAGATGGCTCCCTACATTATCTTCTAGGAGATTTATGGTCTTGGCTCTTATATTTAGATCTTTTATCTATCTTGAATTAAATTTTATATAACACATGAGATGGTGTTCCTTTCTCATTTTTTGGGGTAGGGATATCCAGTTCTTCAAGCACCATTTGTTGAAGAGGCCATTCTGTCCCAATTGAGTGGGCTTGGTGGCCTTGTCAAATATCATTTGACTATATGTGAGAATCTATATCAGATCACTCAGTTCCATTCCATTGATCAATATGACTCTCCTTGTTCCAATACCATGCAGTTTTAATAATTTTTATTATTATTATTTATTTATCCCCCACTTGCTACTTGTCTTCCTTTTGTTGTACCAGCTCTCCGCGCCTTGCGGACCCTAAGCTCTCCATGCCACTCAGGAGCTCCTTCACCAGGAGGCCCTGGGAATCGAACCTGGGGCCTCCCATATGGTAAATGGGAGCCCAACCAATTGAGGCACAGCTGCTTCCCTACCATGCAGTTTTTACTACTGTAGCTTTGTAGTATGCTTTAAGTCAGGTACCTTGATTCCTCCAAGTTCATTTTTGTTCTTCAGTATGTCTTCGGCTATTAGGGGTCCCTTGCCTTTCCAAATAAATTCATACTTAGCTTTTCCACTTCAGTAAAATTTCTATGGTAATTTTTATTGGGATTGCATTAAATCTGTAAATCAGTTTGGGTAGGATAGATATCTTAATGATGTTTAATCTTCCTATCCATGAACAGGGAATATTCTCCCATTTACTTAGGTCTTCATTGCTTTCCGTTAACAATGTTGTGTTACAAGTCCTTTACATCTTTAGTTAAATTTATTCCTAGGTATTTTATTCTTTTAGTTGCTATGTAAATGGAATTTTTTCCTCATTTCCTCCTCAGATTGCTAATTATTGGTGTGTAGAAATGCTACTTATTTTTACACATTGATCTTATGTCCTACTACTTTACTGAACTCATTTACAAGCTCTAGAAGCTTCATTGTAGATCTCTCAGGGCTTTCTATGTATAGAATCATGTCACCTGCAAATAGTAAAATTTTTACTTCTTCCTTTCCAATTTGGATGCCTTTTATATCTTTCCCTTGCCTAATTGCTCAAGCATGTACTTCTAACACAATGTTAAATAAGAGTGGTGACAATGGGCATCCTTGTCTTGTTCCAGATATTAGAGGGAAAGCTTCCAGTATTTCACCATTGAATATGGTGTTAGCTGTGGGGTTTTAATATATACCCTTTATCATGTCAAGATAGTTTCCCTCTATTCCTACCTTTTGAAGTGTTTTTATCAAGAAAGGGTGCTGTATTTTGTTGAAGGTTATTTCTGCATCAATAGAGATGATAATGGGATTTTTTTCTTTCAATCTGTTAATTTGGTGTATTACACTGATTGATTTTCTTATATGGAGCCATCCTTGATACCATGGATGAACCCACTTGGTCATAGTGTATAATTCATTTGATGTGTTGTTGAATATGATAAGCATGCATTTTTTTGAGGATTTTAGCATCTAGGTTCATTAGAGTGATTGGTCTATAGTTTTCCTTTCATGTGCTGACTTTGTGTTTCTTTGGTATTAGGGTGATGTTGGCATCATAGAATGAGCTAGGCAATTTTCCCTCCACTTCCATTTTTTGGAAGAGTTTAAGAAGTATTGGTATTAGTTCTTTCTGGAATGTTAGGTGGAATTCACCTGTGACGCCATCTGGTCCTAGGCTCTTCTTAGTTGGGAGGTTTTTGATGACTGATTCAACCTCGTTACTTGTGATTGGTCTGTTGATTTCATCAATTTCTTCTTTCATCAATGTAGACTGCTTGTGTGTTTCTAGGAATTTGTCTATTTCATATAATTTATCCATCTTGTTGGCATCCAATTTTTCAAAGTATCCTCTTATGATACTCTTTATTTCTGTGGGATCAGTGGTGATCTCCCCTTCCCCAAGTCTTATTTTATGTATTTGCATATTCTCTCTTTTTTTCTTTGATAGTCTAGCTAAGGGTTTGCCAATTTTATTAATCTTATCAAAGAATCAGCTTTCGGTTTTGTTAAAATTTTTCTAGTGCTTTCCTATTTTTAATTTCATTTAGCTCTGCTCTTATCTTTTTTATATCCTTCTTTCTACTTACTTTGGGATTAGGTTGTTTTTCTCTTTCTAATTCCTATAGGTGTGCAGTTAAGTCTTTGATTTTAGTTCTTTCTTCTTTTTTAATATAGATATTTATGGCTGTAAATTTCCCTCTCAGCACAACTTTTGGTGTATCCCATAGGTTTTGACACATTGTGTTGTCACTTTCATTTGTTTCAAGGTAGTTACTGATTTGTTTTGCAATTTCCCCCTTTACCCACTGACTGTCCAAATGTGTGTTGTTTAACTTCTATATCTTTGTGCCTAATCTGGTTCTCTGCCCTTACTGATTTCCAGCTTCATTCTGTTGTGGTCAGAGGAATTACTTTGTATAATTTCAGCCTTTCTGAATTCGTTGAGAGGTGTTTTGTGGCCTAGCATGTGGTGTATCCTGGAGAATGATCCATGCGCACTTTAGAAAAATGTGTACCCTGCTGCATTTTGGTGTAATGTTCTTTATATGTCTATTAGGTCTAGATCCTCTAATGTATTTATATTAGTAAGCTGAAGGGGTGCTGATGCAAAGTACCGGAACTCTGTTGGCTTTTATAAAGGGTTTTTATTTGGGGTATAAGCTTACAGTCACAAGGCTATAAAGAGCACAACTCAAGGTACCATAAGAGGTAATTTCTTACCCAAGGTCATTTGCCATGTTTTGAGCAAGATGATGGGCAATGTCTGTGAGTGTTCAGCCTTCCTCTTCCTCTTAAGGCTCTGTAGTCCTGCCCTCAGGGACAGTCAATTACAACACAGGTTGTCATCCCCTAGACAAAGATGGCACCAGAGCTAGAAGGACAGGAAAGTTTCCTGAGGGCCAGTGTAGCCCAGTGGGGATAGCTGAGCCCAGGTTCTCTCACCACAGGCTCTCTGTCCTGAGGAGTGCTCCACCTGCCTTACCTAAACTCACCTGCAAGGCTCTGACTTGGGCCTAAGTCTCCCTGCCCCCTCTTCCCAAGTATACTTGATCAGCTAAGGTGGCTGATCATCCCCAGGAAAACTGAGAGGCCATGGGGAAAGATTGAGACATGTGAAGAGAGAAAACACTTCAAGGGAAAGACCACAAAATGAACACTGGAGAAAGCAGATAAATAGACAAGAAGAAGATTTAAACATGCAGAATAATATACTCAGGGAGATACAGATGGATACAGGAAATACAAGTTCAGAAGAAGCAGTTTTGAAGAGGATCTAGCTGGGGATATTGGATGTTATATTAGTCAGCCAAAGGGATGCTGTGATGGTTAGGCTAATGTGTGAACTCAGCCAGGTAATTGTGTCCAGGTGTTAGGTCCAGCAAGCCCTGGGCTAATTGTAATACAAAAGCATTTATGGACTTTGATCACCAGTGAGTTTACTGTGTGGATGGCTGATTACATCTGCATCAATCAGGGAGATTGCACCGGCAATGGGTGACACTTTTATCCAATCAGTTGAATGCCTTAAAAGGGGAAGTGATTTCAACATTCAGAGAGAATTTCCCAGCTTGTCTTTGGACAGGCAACTTCTCCCAGAAACTCATCAAGGACCTTTCATCGGACTTTCATCGGAGCCCCTGGCTTGCAGCCTGCCTGTGGAACCTGGACTTGTGCATCCCCACGGTCGCGTGAGAGACTCTTTTAAAATCTCATATTATTGACAAATATCTCCTGTTGATTCTGTTTCCCGAGAGAACCCTGACTAATATACTAAGTGTTTGAGCAAGTACTTCCAACACAATGTTAAATAAGAGTGGTGACAGTGGGCATCCTTGTGTTATTCCAGATATTAAAGGGAAAGTCTTTAGAATTTCACCATTGAATATGATGTTAGATGTGGGGTTTTCATACATATCCTTTATCATGTTAAGGAATTTTCCTTCTATTCCTATCTTTTGAAGTGTTTTTATCAAGAAAGGATGTTGTATTTTGTCAAATGCTTTTTCTGCATCAATAGAGATGCTCATGTGATTTTTTTCTTTAGATCTATTAAGGTAGTGCATTACATTGTTTGATTTTCCTATGTTGAACCATCCTTGCATACCAGGGAACAAACCCACTTGGTCATGGTGTATAATTCCTTTGATTTGTTTTTAAATACAATTAGCAAGTATTTTGTTGAGGATTTCAGAATCAAAGTTCATTAGAGATATTGGTCTGTAGTTTTCCTTTTTTATGGCATCTTTATGTGGCTTTGGTATTAGGGTGACATTGGCATCATAGAATGAGTTAGGCAATGTAACCTCAACTTCTATTTTTTGGAAGAGTTTAAGCAAAATTAGTGTTAGCTCTTTCTGGAATGTATGGTAGAATTCATCTATGAAGACTTGCTAGTCCTGGACTCTCCTTAGTTGGGAGGTTTTATTTTTTTAACTTTTAAAGAAATTTTAGATTACAAAAATGTTACCTCACAAATATAAGGGGTTCCCATATACCCAACCCCCTCCCCCTCCCACATTTTCCCATATTAACATCTTTCATTAGTGTTGTACATCTGTTGCAATCAATGAACACAAATTGAAGCATTGCTGCTAACTATGAACTATAGTTTATAGTTTACAATTTGCCCCACATAATTTTGTAGTTTTTTTTTCAAAATGTATAATTGGATGTGTGGCAGTTCAAGATTATTATATGAATCCAAAAAAAAGAGAAATATTATGTTTGTAAACTAATCTGTTCCTCTGGGTGTGATATTCTTTGATTGTTTCAAATTCAAAGGATTTAAGTTTACTTGATAAAATCAATTTAGGGCTTTTGATTCAACCACATAAGTAGGGTGTGACTCAGATTGAGACTCCACCCCCTTGGTGGGCTGATATAAACACTCACTCAAGAAGACACATGGCAAAAGAGAGAGCTCCATAGACACCAGAGGAGAGAACTTTGTCATGTGACAGAAAGGAGAAGGCTCAAACAGCTAAAGCCATGGGAAGAGACACCAGACAGAGATAAGCAACCATCACAACCAAAATTGTGAGAGAACAACCTTGAGTTGGATGCTTCAGGGCCTTGTAACTGTAAGCTATTACCCCCAAATAAATACCCTTTATAGAAGACAACAGATTTCTGGTAATTTGCATCAGCATCCTTTTGGCAGAATAATACAAAATTTGTTACCGGGAGTGGGGTTCAGTGTGATGCAATTACCAAAATGCTGGAATGGTTTCATAAATAGGTAAGTGGTATTTTTTGTAGGAATTGTGAGATGCTTGATAGAAAAAGCCTAGATTGCTTTGGAGAGACTGTTGGTAGGGATATGGACACTAAATGAACTTTTGATGAGGCCTTAGAAGGAAATGATGAAACTATTATTGGAAACTGGAGGAAAGGCAATCCGTGTTTTAAAGTTGCAGAGAACTTAGCAAGATTGACTCCTCGTTATATGGAAAGCAAAATTTGAAAATGGTGAGCCTGGACATTTAGCTAAAGAGCTTTCCAAAGCAAATTTGGAGAATGTGGCCTAGCTTCTCCTTGCAGCTTATAGCAAAATGCTAGATGAAAGAGAGAAACAGAACTGAATTTTTGGGCACAAGGAACCAGTCATTGATTCCAGAAATTCCAATCCTCTGGAAATCAAGCCCTCACATGATAGTGCCCCATTTCACTCACATGATAGTGCCCCATTTCAGGAAATTGTAATTCAGGATTAAAAATGCAGTTATCTAGGAAAGACTTGTGGAAAGTCTTACTGTCTGATGGCTTGGACCCCTGCTACCTGCATGGTAAACCAACAAGATTTTTACGAGAGCTGTATGAACAAAACCACTGTTGGCTTGGACTAAAATGTACAAGGAGGGAAGAGATGAAGGGGAAAACAGCTTTAAGAGTAAAACCATGGAAACTGAGGTCTGTAATTAAGACATTTCCTTCGCCCAAGGGAGGACCCCACCCATGTATACAGGAAGGGTGAGTTTGTCCTGGCATTTGAAGAAAGGGGATGTTCCAGCCCATTATTCAGGAAGAGTTTTGCCACTCCAGGTTTCAGAGAGGGTAAGGTGAATTCCCCAGTGGTTGGGGAGAGTTAGATTGCCACCCCATTGCTGTGAGGGGGTGGGCTTCTTTGCCTTAGGTTGGGGAGAGTGAGGTTGCCACCCCATTTTTCTGAGAGTGGTGGGCCTCTTCCCCATAGGTTGGGGATTGTGAGATCACCACTGCATTGCTCTGAGGGGGTTGGGCCTGTTTCCCATTGGTTGGGGATTGTGTGGTCACCAACCCACTGCTTTGAGAGGAGTAGGCCCGTTCCCCATAGATTAGGTAAGGGTAGGTCACCATGCCACTGTTCTGAGGAGGTTGGGCTTTTATGCCAGTAATTAGGGACAATGTTGCCACCACCTCACTTCACCACCATCTCACTGTACTTGAGGCTACCCCAGAGATTGGGTAAAATTTGGCCATCACCCCAATATTCTTGGAGGGTGAGATCTGGAGCTTGGTCACCACCCAGATGCTTGATGAAGATGATACAAATAAAATGGCCATTGGGCAAGCACGTGGAAAGGGTGGGCCACCATGAGGCCCCAAAGAGAAGAGACCATTATATTAAGAATGATTCTCAGACTTTGAAATCTTATGGAGTATGCCCCTGTAGGTTTTCAGATCTGTTGGGAACCAATGATGCATGTTTCCCTCCCAAATTCTCCTTATGGTAATGCAAATGCTTATCCTATGTCTGTCCCTCTGTATATTGGAAGCAGACAACTTGTTTTGTAAGTCACTCAGGTCTACAGCCAGACAGAGCTTTGCCCCAAGACAAACTATTCCTATAACTGATTATGATTTGATTTTGTACCTAGCATTGCTACTGAAATGACCTAAAGTTTTTTTTTGAATATTGTAATGTCTTTTTGGGATTCAGAGGGTGGAATGTGGCTGTTTGAGATTATTTTATGAATCCCAAAAAGAGAAAGTTTGTAAACTAATCTGTTTCACTGGGTGTGATACCCTTTGATTGTACTATAGTCAAAGATTTAAGTCTACTTGGAAAAATCAATTTAAGGCTTTAGATTTGACCACATCAGTAGGAAATGACAAGTTGAGTATCCACCCCCTTTGTGGGCTGATATAAATGGACTCTCACTCAAGAAGACACATGGGAAGAGAGCCCTATAGAGGCCAGAGGAAAGAACTTTGTCATGTGACAGAAAGGAGAAGACTCAAACAGCTAAAGCCCTGGGAAGAGAGACCAGGCAGAGATCAGTGACCATCTTGCTTCAATATGTGGCAACAGACTTTGGTGAGAGAGCAATCTTGAGTTGGACTCTTTAGGGCCTTGTAACTGTAAGCTTTTACCCCAAATAAATATCCTTTATAAAAACCAACATATTTCTGGTACTTTGCACCAGCATCCCTTTGGCAGACTAATACAGGCTGTATCCATCATTGCAGTGTCATGCAGGACAATTCCAATACCCCCAAAATGCCACAATGTTACACCCATTCTTCCTTCCCCCTCCCCTCAGAACCTCTGGTGGCCACTGCCTTTATATCAATGATATGAATTCTTCCATTGCTAAAATAATAATAAGTCTATAATAGAATAATAATGTCTACTTTAGTCCAGTGCTCATTCTGCAGTCTTGAGGATTTTGAGATGGTGATGCTCAACCTGATTCTTATTGAGAGGGGGCTTTGATCCCATGGGGCAGATGGATGGAACTGTATTACTTGTAGTTGTAGATACTCTCCTCTTTTTTTTTGGTTAGGCATTGTCTGTCATCCTTTTGTTAGTTGTCCAGGATGAGTTCAATGAACTGGAGAACAGGTATTGCAACTCTGCTGAGATTCAGAGCTCAACTGGCATATGAACAGACAAGAGATTTAAGTCTCTGGGACATGTATTTAACAAGTATAGTGCTAATTATAGGTTCAAACAAAAGGGGCAGAAGAGCCAGCCGTGTGTGGGAAATTGTAAATGAGTCTAACTTTGATATTGGGGAGCATATATTCCAAAGTAAACCCGGCCTAGGCTTACTTACAGGGTGCCAAATTCCTGAGATTGTCTACCCTGCTTATAGTGTCTATATGTCTCTAGAACCCTTGGTAGCCCCACTGTTGAGGCACTGTTACTATGGCAGTCAATGAGATCCTGCTGAAACATGCATAAGCATAACAACTGGAATGACCTCCTGACTCACTTTGAAATCTCAACCATAAAAATTCATTTGTATTTAATACTTCCTCCTTTTGATCAAGGTATTTTTCCAGGTGCATCACTGGTAAATTGGTAATATTCCCCCAATGCCAAGGGGGCTTAACCCTGGGAGTCATATCCCATGATGGGGGAAGGTAGTGCATTTATATGCTGAGTTTGGCTTAGAGAGAGGCCACATTTCGGCACCAAGGAGGCTTTCAAGAGGTAACTCTTAGGCAATATGCAATACTAGGCTAAGTTCCAATTTCAGAAGAAAAGGTTCTTGAGTACAATCATCAAAATCAAGAGTCTGGTGTAATGGTCTGTCCTCCTTCTCTAGGCTCTGCCCATATACTCAGGGGATTTTTGCCACTCTATTAGAGAATGTATCAGGACTTCCCAGGATGAGAATTCAATAGTCTTTTGGTTATTGTGTGGGTCTCCACCCACTGAGGCAATGCCCCATGAACACTTGAACATATTCATATGCCTTAGAGGCATGTCCCAGGTGAACCCCTATCCACACATCCCCCCATCACTGACACCCTACACCAGTGATCCTCCCCTGCCACAGTTGTAACCCTTCTGCAATCCAAAACCTCCCCTAAAACAAGGCCAAAAATAACCAAAAAATTAATCAGAAAATAATAATAATAAATAACAAATAAAATTTAAAAAAAGGAAAATTAGTCTTTCATCACTGTAAGATCCATTGTCTTTTATGTACAGGGACAATTTCTTCTGTACGTTCCCCCAATGTCTTTCTTTCTCCTTTTATCTTTGAAGAAGCTTTAGGTTACAGAAAAGCCACAATAGACAATAGAGGGAATTCCCATATACCCAATGACCTTCCCTGTCCCACTCTCCCCTATTAATAACATTTTACATGAATATGGTACATTTGTTACAATTGATATACAAATATTGAAGCATTGCTATTAACCATGGTCAATGGTTTACATTATGGTTTACATTTTACTCCATACACTTTTATAGGATTTGACAAAATTTAAAATGTCCTGTTAATCATTTTTGCAAGATTATGCAGAACAATTCCAGTGCCCTAAAAATGCCCTATGTTCCATCTATTCTATTCTTCCCTCCCCCTCTCCTCAGAACCTCTGGTAACCACTAAGTTTCAATTTTTGAAAAATAAGGTTCATAGTTACATGCAATAATATTGAGGGTTTAACATATTGATCTGTTTTCTTTTATTAGGCACTCATACGTTCTGGAGAGATTCTTGCCCCTCTAATTCCTCCACATCCTCTCCAATGCTTGTGGTCCTGTTTCTTTTATAGCTGCCAGTCTAATAGTTGTAAGATGATATCTCTTTGTAGTTTTGATTTGTATTTCCTTAATAGCTAGTGATTTATTAGGCCCTGCCTATGTACTCTAGAGATCCTTGCCCTTATATAATTGAGAATATACCAGGACTCCCTAGAGTGGGAGTTTAATATTTTCTTGTTTATTATTTGGGTCTCCACCCACTGAGATAACACAATATGAAAAGAAGAACACTTTCCTATTCCATAGAGGCATGCTGCAAGTGCACCCTAGCCTGAATATCCCCCTGTATTAGCCAAAGGGGTGCTGATGCAAAATACCAGGCTTCCTGGGTTTCTCTCTTCCTGGGGCTTGTCTCTGGGCTCAACTGCCTTGCTCTTTCCACAAGACCAGCTGTAGACTATCCCTGGGTCTCTATCCCTGGGTCTCAAGTCCCTCTGGGCTCAGCTGCTCTGTTCCTCTGTATTTTTCTCCTGTGTGTTTACTTCCCAGGATCCAGCTCAAAAACTCCCACTCTCTTCTCTGCCACGTGGTCTTCTCTGTGAGTCCTCACCCACCAAGGAGTGGGAACTCAACATCCTACTGATGTGGGCCAATCAAAGCCCGAATCATAATTTAATCATGCCCAGAGGACCAGACCAGTTTACAAACATAATCCAATATCTATTTTTGGAATTCAAAAACAATGCCAAATTGCTACACCCCCCAACCCTGATGCCCTACACCAGTAACACTTCCCTGCCATATTTGTCAAAAGAACATTCCCACATTTGTTGTTTTAACCACAGACCTGCAAATCCCCAGGGTTCACCTGCTCCTTTCTCCAATCCTCCCCTGAGTTCCATGGATAGTCCAAACCATCCCTCCACCCTATTACAAGACACATTCCTGCATCATAGAACCCAATCACATTACTGCACCACTGTCACCCCCATCCAATGCCCTACCTCATCCTTCCAACTTATAGATTTTGCCCATATTGAGCATTGGCTCACCACCCTCTACTCCCTTTCTGTCTCCTGTTAACTTAATTTCCAGATTCTATCTCTGTGAGTCTGCTCAATTTGCTTAAGTCATATCAGTGAGGTCATGTAATACTTGTCCTTTAATGACTGGCTTACTTCACTCAAGATAATGTCTTCAAGATTCACCCATGCTGTCCCATGTGGTAAAACTTCATTCCTTCTTACAGCTAAGTAATATTCCATAGCATGTATATACCAAAATTTGCTTATCTATTCATCTGTTGATGGACACTTGGGTTGATTCCAACTGTGGGCAATAATGAATAATGCCACTATGATCGTTGTTGTGCATATATCTGTTTTTGTGCCTGCTTTCAATTCTTCTGGGTATATACCCTGCAGTGGGATTGCTGGATCTTATGGCAGTTCTATAGTTAGCTTCCTGAGGAACCACCAAAATGTCTTCCACAATGGCTGCATCCTTCTACATTCCCACCAGCAGTGGATGAGTTTTTCCTTTCCTCCACATCCTCTCCAACACTTGTGGTCCTCTGTTTTTTCATAGCTGCCAGTGTAATAGGTGTGAATGATATCTTACTGTAGTTTTGATTTTCATTTCCCTAATAACTAGTGATGTTGAGCATCTTTTCATGTGATTTTTACCCATTAATATTTCTTCTTTGGAGAAGTGTATATTCAAATCTCTTGTCCATTTTTCAAATGGTTTGTTTCTCTTTTAATTTTTGAGATGTAGGATTTCATTACATATGCTGGATATTAGGCCTTAGCAGATAAATGGTTACCAAATATTTTCTCCCATTGAGTAGGCTGCTTTTTCACTTTCTTGAGAAACTCCTTTGAAATGCTAAAGTTTTTCTTTTTGAGGACTTCCCATTTATCTATTTTATCTTTTGTTGCTAGTGCTTTGTGTGTAAATTTTATGAAACCATTTACTACTACAAGATCTCATAGATGCTTCCCTACATTATCTTATAGGAGATTTATGTTCTTGGCTATTATATTTAGAACTTTGATCTGCCTTGATGTAATTTTTGTATAGGGCATGAAATGGTGATCCTCATTCTTTTAGATATGGATACCCAATTCTCCAAACACCATTTGTTGAAGAAGCCATTCTCTCCCAGTTGAGTGTGCTTGGTGACCTTGTCAAATATCAGTTGACCCTATATGCAATGTTCAATATCATAACGCTCAATTCTGTTTCATTGGTCAGTATGTCTCTCCTTGTGCCAATACTGTGCAGTTTTGACCACTGTAGCTTTGTAGTATGTTTTAAAGTCAGGTAGTGTGATTCCTCCAATTTCGTTTTGCTTTTTCAATATGTTTCTTGCTATTTGGGGCCCCTTGGCTTTCCAAATAAATTTCATGATTAGCTTTTCCAATTCAGTAAAAAATGCTGTTTAATTTCTTTTGGGATTGCATTAAGTCTGTAAATCAGTTTGGGTAGGACAGACATCTTAGTGATGTTTAGTTTTCTTTATGTTTGCTTGGTATTTGGGTGATGTTGGCATCATAGAATGATTTAGGCATTGCTCTCTGTACTTCTACTTTTTTAAGAGTTTAAGCAGGATTGGTGTTTGTTCTTTCTGGAATCATTGGTAAATTTCACTTGTGAAGCCATTTGGTCCTGGGCCTTTCTTAGTTGGGAGGTTTTTGATGACTTATTCAATCTGGTTACTTGTGTTTGGTCTGTTGAGTTCATCAATTTCCTCTTTCATCATTGTAGGTTCCTTGTGTATTTCTAAAATTTGTCCATTTCATCTACATTCTCTATGTTGTTGACTTACAATTTTTCAAAGTATCCTTTTATGAATGATGCTTTTTATTTCTGTGTGATGATTAGTGATATCCCCTCACTCATTTTTATGTATTTCCATCTTCTTTCTTTTTTTACTTGTTCATCTTTCTAAAGGTTTGTCAATTTTATTAATCTCAAAGAGGCAGCTTAGGTTTTGTTAAAATTTTCTAGTCTTTTTTATACTCAATTTCATTTAGTTCTGCTCTAATCTTTGTTATTTCCTTCTTTCTACTTGGTTTGGGATTAGTTTGTTGTTCTTTTTCTAGTTTATCCAGGTTTGCAGTTAGGTCTTTGATTTTAACTCTTTCTTCTTTTTTAATATAAGCATTTATGCCTATACATTTCCCTCAGCACTGATTTTGCTGCATCCATAGGTTTTGATATGTTGTGTTTTCTTTTGCATTCTTTCAAGGTAGTTACTGATTTCTTTTGCAATTTCCTCCTTGGTCCATTGATTGTCTAAGAATGTGTTGTTTAACTTCCATATCTTTGTGCCTAATGTGGTTCTCTGCCTCTTACTGATTTCCAGCTTCATTAAATTGTGGTCAGAGAAATTACTTTGCATAATTTCAATCTTTCTGAATTCATTGAGACTTGTTCTGTGACCTAGCATGTGGTCTATCCTGGAGAATGATTCATGTGTGCTCAAGAAGAATGTATATCCTTCTGTATTTAGGTATAATGTTCTGTATATACTGATTAGGCCTAGTTCCTCTAACATATTATTCAAGGCCTCTGTTTCTTTATTAACCCTCTGTTGAGATGTTCTGTCTAATATTGATATTAAGTAGGTTGCTCTTTCACTGACTTGTTGAAGTTATTTGATGCACAGAATTATTTAATTTTAAGGAGGTCCCATGTATATATTTTTTCTTTTGTAGCTCATGCAAGGTGTAAGTTTTAAGAATTCACCACCTATCACAAGATCTTGAAGATGTTTCCCTATATTTTCTTGTAGGAATTTTATGGTTCTACCTTTATATTTAGGTCTTTGATCCATTAAGAATTAATTTTTGTATAATGTGTGAGATAGGAGTCCTCTTTCTTTCTTTTAGATATGGATACCCAGTTTTTCTAGCACCATTTGTTGAATAGACTGTTGTGACCCAGTCCAGCTACAATGGTGGCTTGTCTCTGTTGAGGTCTCTGCCTTCAACAGAGCTCAGCTATGGGTGATCAGGCACATGGTTCATCTCTTCTCTCTCTTCTCCATGCTTCATTGCTTCAACTTCAGCCTGCTCCATTGATTTCAGACTCTGGTGTGTCTCACAGCCTCTCAGGATTTCTCTGTCTTTCCACAGTTGCAGGTAATCCTGGAGTCCTCTCTCACATGGCAGGGTAAAGTGGCAGCTCTCTTTCTCTTGTTCTCTGCATGTTTATTCCATTTATATAGGACTCAGGTAGGGGGGCTTAGACACATGCTGGGTCACAGTTCACTGAAGTACTCCAGTCAAAGGTCCCCAACTGAATTCAATCCAATCAAAAGGTCCCACACCCATAGGAATGGACCAATTTAAGAACATACTTCTCTGGGGCCTATGAAAGTCTCAAACCAGCATTTGTTACTATGGGGTTAAAACTCCATATCCTAAATATATAATAATCATATTTAGTTTGATACCAACTTGGCTTCAGTAGCATACACATACATTTATCCTATACCCCTCCATTCCCCCACAATTTTTGTACTTGTTACCAATGATATCTTTATATATTGTATATCTAAATTACAGATTTGTCATTACTTTTTATGTATTTGCATTTTAGCACCTGTAGGAAAAATAAGTGGAGTTATATACCAAAAATACAATGAAATAACAACAGCATTCATAATTATCCAAATGGTTACCTTTACAGGAGGTCTTTATTTCTTTATTTATATTGAGCTTTCCTTTCAGTGTGAAAAACTTCCTTTAGTATTGCTTGTAGGGTAAGTCTAGTGGTGATGAATTCCACAGGAATGGATTAAATTTAAGAACATGTTTTTCTGTGGTATATTTTTCCAAACCAGTCAAGTTATCTATTTCTGTGTAACTAAACACTCAAAACTTAATGGCTTAGAAGGATTGTGGGAATAAGATGGTGTAGGAAGCTCCAGTAATCAGTTCCTTGATAGAAACAACTATTGAACTGGCAGAAAATATCTGAATCAACCATTTTTGGAACTCTGGAGTCTAGTGGAAAACTTCTATTCTCCAGGATAGAAGGATAGAGGCTGGATGAAGAAGCTGGTAAACATCGGTAAATTTTGGTGAATTTCACTTTTGGTGTAGCAGCCACCATCCCCCACTCTCTAATCTCATGGTAGTCAACTGTGAGGACTGCAACCCACATTCCTGGTGCAGTTTGCAGGTGCCAAGGTAAGCAATAGGTACATTAACCTACAAAGATCAGCATTGTGTGTTTTGATTGCTGACTGCTGTTTTTGTTCACTGAGGGGCTAACACAGGGGATAGTAATGCTTTAACCCCACAGGCTGAAGTGGAAAGCTGTAGAGAAGACTTAGTCAAACAGCACATATTCCCCCTTTCTCATTTGGGAGGAAAAATAGTTAGAAAAGGTCACAAAATGATGGCTCCAGCGCTCAATAAGTAGAACCAGTAATCCCTAAAGAATGGGAGAATTAGAGTGATACCAAGGATAACACAATGTAATACTCAAAATGTCCAGTTCTCAACAAAAACATTACAACACATACAAAGAAACAGGAACACATGTCCCATTCACAGGGAAAAATAGAATTTGACAGAAACCATCCCTGAGGAAACACATACACAGGATTTAAATGAACTGTCTGAACTATGTTCAAAAAGCTTAAGGAAACCATGAATAAAAAAACTAACATAAATTAGGAAAACATTCTCTGAGCAAAATAACAGAAATTATGGGGTTGAAAAGGATAATTTAAATGAAAAACTCACTTGAGGGATTCAGCAGTAGACTTGAGCAGGCAGAAGAGATCATCAAACTTATAGATCATTGAAATTATCCCATATGAAGAGCAGAAACAAAAAAATAATGAGGAAAAATGTACAGAGCCTGAGGGACCTGTGGGAAACCATCCAGTGATCAATATACACAATATACACAATATATGAGTCCCAGAAGGAGAAGAGACAAAAGATCAGAAAAATATTTGAAGAAAAAATGGCTGAAAACTTCCCAAATCTGATTAAAAGTATGAATATACAATGGTGAATTCTACAAAATTTAAAGAAGATTTAACACCAGTCCTTTTCAAACTTTTCTAAAAAGCAGAAGAGGAGGAAACACTTCCTAACTTATTCCATGAGACTGCCATTACTCTGATAACAAAGCCATATAAATATATCACAGGAAAAGAAAACTACAGACAAATATCCATTATGAACATAGAAAAAAGTCAACAAAATACTGGCAAGCCAGTATTTAAACCCAACAGTATTTTAAAATAACATCATGGCTAATTGGGATATATCACAGGAATACAAGTGTGATTTAACTTATAAAAATCAACGTAATACAGTACATTAACAAAATGAAAGAAAAAACTCACACAATATCTCAATTGATGCAAAAAAGGCATTTGAAAAAAATCCAACATGCTTTCGTATAAAAACATTCATAAAACTAGTTATACATGCAAATTTTGTCAACATAATAAAGGACATTTACATAAAACCCAGCGCTCCCATCATATTCAATGTTGAAAGATTAAGATGCCTGCTTTCACAACTGCTTTTCAACATTGTACTAGGAGTTCTAGCCAGAGCAACTAGGCAAGAAAAAACTAAAGGCATCCAAGGTGAAAGAAAGAAGTAAAAATGGCTCGGAGATGACATGATCTTATTTATAGAAAATACCACAGTACCCACAAGAAATCTACTAGAGCTTATAAACAATTCAGCAAAGTTGCAGGCTACAAAAATCAACATACAAACATCAGTTGTGTTTCTATACACAAGTAATGAAAAATCCAAAAAGGAAATTAAGTAAATAATTCCATTTCTATTTCCATTCCATTCCATTCCATTTATTCTAAAAGAATAAATTTAACCAAGACGGGGGAAAATTTATACAATGAAAACTACAAAATATTGCTGAAAGAAATTAAAGAAGACTTAAAAAATGAAAAGATATTCCGTGTTTATGGATTGGAAGAAAATATTTTTAAGATATCAATACCACCCAAGGCAATCTACAAAGTCAATGCAATCCATATAAATATTTTAGCAGTCTTTTTTTTTTTTTTTTTGCAGAAATAGAAAAGCAGATCCTTAAATTCATATAGAATTGCCAAGGACCCAAAATAACCTAGACCAATTTAAAATAGAACTAAGTTGGAGGACTCACACTTGCCCTACTTCCCCAAACTTACTATAGTAAGTTTGCTTACTATAAGTAAGCTATAGTAATCAAGTGTGGGAGGGCAAGATGGTGGCAGAGTAAGGAACTCCAAGAGTTAGCTCATCCTA
Organism: Cabassous unicinctus; assembly: GCA_029593785.1. Taxonomy (NCBI): domain Eukaryota; kingdom Metazoa; phylum Chordata; class Mammalia; order Cingulata; family Chlamyphoridae; genus Cabassous; species Cabassous unicinctus. Next base: position 25,185 of record JAQZBX010009799.1, read on the forward strand.
CAGTGCAGCTTAGTAATCACCCAGAGCTATCTGAATCACCTGTTTGGGGAGGCCCAGGAGACCAGAAGAGCATCCTGCAACATCCTTGGAAAAATGGAAGGAGGAGACTGCCTATCTGCAATGAATATTTGTGAATAGAGTACTCCCCTCACCGGTGGCACAAGATACCTCAGGAGCTATTCCCTGGCTGAAGTTGGAAGCTCTATTTCCAAAAAATGGGAGAGGAAGAGATGGTTGGGTACTAATTTCAGCTACTGATTAGTAACTTTGGTTGACTAAAGTCCCATCCTAAGAACAGCTAAAGTTTGAACCTATCCAAGTCAGAAAGAGGCTTATAGCCTCCATTTTAAGTCCATCCCTGGCATAAGAGAAAGCAAGGATAATTGAAAATCACAGTGATGGTAGGGACCAGCTTCTTCCACTCAGGTGAGGTCGCTGCTATAGCCTATGCTCTAGCCCTGTCTCCAGCAGGGACAAAGCTGGGGTGACCTGCACCAGTCTCTGCAGTTAACTATAGTTGCTTTTGGCCCACACAGGCTAGATTGTTTGGCACCCATGTGGCTACAACTCCACCCCCAATAGGACAAGGGTGGGGTGGTATTCACTCAGCCTCTTTGGGCAACTACGGGCACTTTTGGCCCACATGGACTAGACTGTTGGACACCTGCGGCTTCATTCCCACCCCCAATAGAACAAGAGGAGGACAGTGTTTCCTCAGCCTCTAGGCAACTGCAGACCCTCTTGGTCAACACAGAATAGATTCTTGGGCACTCCTGAGGCTCCATACCCACCCTTGACAGAGGAGGAGGAAAGACAGTGCTCCCTCAACCTCTCTGGGCAACTTCAGTCACTTCCAGGCTGCATGGACTAGATTGTTGGGCACACTTGTTGCTCCATCCATGCCTCTGGCAGGGGAGGAGGGGCCCAGTGCTTCATCAGTCTATCTGGGCCACTGCAGTCAGATTTGACCCACATGGCTAATTTTTCTGCCCACACCTGCAGCTCCATCCCCATCCAAGGCAGGGGAGGAAGGGGTGGGGAGCCTCATCAGTCTCTCTGGGCAACTAAAGATGGTCTTGGCCTGCACAGTTTGGATTATTGCACAGAGATGTGGCTCTGTTCTTACTCCTTGCAGGGAAGAAAGATGGCAGAAGCTTCATTGATTCCTGTGGTAATGCAGGCAGCATCAAACTCCATGGATTACAGTACCAACCTCACCTACTCTGCAACCAACAAAGGAGATAGGGCAAGAAACAGATGAAAAGAGCTGGAAAATTCAGATTGGCTAAACACAAGCCAGTATAAAATTCCAAATTAAGTGAACCTAGAATCAAAGTGGGGCTGTAGCACAAAGGCAATCAAAGAGAAAGCTCTAGGCTAAAGAGATAAACTGAGCCCAGAATAAATACATCTAATAGATCAGATGTCGAGATTTATTACAATCTACACAAAGAAAGAGGAAGGTATGGGCCAGACAAAGAAACTAAGCCTCAGATGACATAAAGGAGTTGAGATAACTAAACAGAGATGTTCAAACAACCTCCTTAATAAATTTAATGAGATGGCTAAAGAGATTAAGGAAATTAAGAAGACACTGGAGAAGGCTAGGCAAGATGGTGTCAGTTTAAGTGGGCGCTCACCATCTCTCTCACAAAAGACAGCTGATTGGGCACAGGACCCTGTACAAGTGAGCTGTTCTGGGAGCCTACAGAATGGGAGACTTTGGGGCATTGATCTGGAGGGAGCTGGACAGGGAGATAGATTGCTCAAGATAAAACCATGAGTTTTTAGCTCCGTGCCTAGAAATCATGGGCGGCTAAGCCCTACCCTCAGGGCAGGGGCCATGGTGAGCCCAAACTCCCACTGGATACCCAGCAAGAGGGAGCATTCTCCAAGAGTGGGAGGGTTCTGGCAAGGGGCAGAGAGAGATTTCCTTTCTGTGGGTTTGGTTGCCTGGACCCCCTTTGAGCTTTGGGGAGTACACCAGCCGGCTCAAGGTGGCACCAGGCAGAGGGGAGAGGTGAATCTGCTGAGGAAGTCTGATTTACCTAACCACCCTGGGATACAGAGGCTTGGCTTGAGAGAGGGCAGAGTCAGCCAATTTAATAGTTCCACACTGAGGACTATCAGAATTTCAACTTCCCTAAGGGAGTCAGGCAGTGGGAAGTGCTTAATAAGTTTCCAAGAGCCTGTTTAGGGTCCCTTGTGAGGGGGAGGGTGATATAGAAGAGGAATGAGAATCATTTCTGTGTGGTGAACTCAGTCATCAGGGTCCCATTTGAGTTTCAAAAGGGAACTCAAACTGACCAGGAGACGGGAGGGGGGATCTGCTCACACAGTCTTCTGAATCCTGCTGCCCTAGAAGAGTCAAACCTGCCAGAGGGAAAATGACTGAATAGCTTTCTGAAGAGCTAACTGACCCAATTAGAAAGGTAGCTCAGTGGAGGAGTTTCAATGTTGAATATACGAGGTCCCTGCTTCAATTCCCAGCTCCTCTAAGAGTAGTGATCCACCGGGATATCTAACATCCAGCTGATACTTTAGGACAGGGAAAACATAGAAATTATTTTTGTACAAGCTTCTTTTGGGTTCCTTATTTTTCAAAAAAAAAAGGGGGGGGAGGTTACTTTAAAAAATTTTTAACTTAGTTTACTCGCAAAATCTGATCTCAAAACCTGCAGAGAGAAGCCTGCAGGGTAATTGATTGATGAACACAAGCAACCTGAGAAGCTCCACAAGGGCCCAAGAAGGAATGCTGTTCTTCCTTAGCTTTGTTTGACTGCTTGTTTGTGTGTTTGTTGTTTCTTGTTTTTCTTTCCTCTTTCCTCTCCCCCCACTTTCTTTGAAATTAGGTGCTACTAGCTTATTTGTTCTTTGCTGTGCTTCTTCCTTGATTTTCCATTTTCTGTGCATACTGATTTTGTCTACCAATGCTATCTCTTTTCCTTCCTTCATCTTTTTATCTTCAGCTTTTTGTTGTGGTTCTTAAACTCCACCTTTCTTTATTTGGTTCTCAAGTTTTCTGGTTTTGATTTCTATCTTGTCTATTCTGCTTTCTTTTTTTATTAACTTGTTTCTTTCTGTCCTTTCTTTTCTCTTTCTCTCTCCTCATCATTCTGGCCTTTTAAACCATTCTATATGTTTTTCTCTGTTTGGTTTCCCATTTCATTGTAGGCACTCCACTTTTTTATTCCTATTACTCTACACTGCTTACATGAGTTAAATATTCATTTTACTGAGTCTTATATGGCCCCTCTTCTAACTTTTATTATTGTTATTACTACTATCCTTTTTCTTTTGTTACCTCTTTTGCTTTCTCTGGCCTTAATCTTTTTCCTTCAAGGGAACATAGAAAACAGCAAGGAAATAGAACAAGAAGAACAAAGTGTCAAAGAGAAAACTTAACACACACACAAAACCAGCAGCTAAATAAAACTCTAGAGCAGAGAGAGAAGCTAATTAACTGAATAAACCCATTAAGATAAAAATATGACTAGAGGGCAACAAAAAATTACAAAGCATACTAAGAAGCATGAAGACATGGATGAGCCCAATGTACAAACTGAAAACCAGGAAGAGATGCAGAACATCGAACAACTAATTAAAGCTGTCCAGACAAAAATCATGTACCAACTTAATGAAGTGAAGGAAGAGATTAAGGATATTAAGAATACACTGGGAGAACATACTGAAGAAATTGTAAACATATATAAAAAGATAACAGATATGATGGCAATGAATGCCACAATCCAAGAAATGAAAAAGATGCTGGAATCACCTAACAGCAGATTTGAACAGGCAGAAGAAAGAATTAGTGATGTGGAAGACAGTACATCGGACATCAAACAGATAGTAGAACAGATAGATAAAAAGTTAGAAAAAATCCAGCAGGGGCTTAGGGATTTAAATGACAAAACAAAATGCACAAACATACAGATTATAGGCATTTGAGAGGGAGAAGAGAAGGGAAAGGGAACAGAAGGAGTGTTGAAGGAAACAATGGTTGAAAATTTCACAACCTTATTGAAGGAGATGGACTTATATGTCCAGGAAGCACAATGCACCCCATACAGTATAAATCCCAACAGGCCTACTCCAAAACATATACTTGTGAAAATGTCCAATGCTCAAGACAAAGAGAAAATACTCAAGGCAGCAAGAGAAAAGAAGACCATCACATACAAGGGAAGGTCAATAAGATTAAGTGCTGATTTCTCATCTGAGACCATGGAGGCAAGAAGGCAGTGGTATGACATAGTCAAGGTACTAAAAAAAAAAATTCCAGCCAAGAATTCTCTACCCAGCAAAGCTGGAATTCAAAAATGATGGAGAGGACAAAATATTCACAGATAAACAGAAATTAAGAGAGAGTGCCAATAAGAAACCTGCCCTTCTAGAAATGCTAAAGGGAGATCTGCAGGTTGAAAGGAAAAAACAGGAGAGAGAGAGTTGGAGGAGAGTGTAAGAACAACTAAAAAGACAAAGTGAGAAGTAAAAACAACTTATGACATACGTAGACCCAAAGAAAATATGGCTGATATAAGTAATTCCTTGAGAGTAATAAAACTGAAGGTTAATAGATTAAACACACCAGTCAAGAGATACAGACTGGAAGAATGGATAAGGAAATATGACCCATCTATATGTTGTCTACAAGAAACCCACCTTAGACCCACAGATTCAAGGAGGCTGAAAGTGAATGCCTGGAAAACATTATTACAAGCAAACAATAACCCAAAAAGGCTGGAAGTTGCTATACTAATATTGAGCAAAATAGACTTTAAATGCAAAAATACACCTCCCGTAACATCCCACATAAACATCTTTCATTAGTGTGGCACATCACCTGCAATGGATATACAAGGATGTCAATTTTAAGAGTGAATATTGCCCAAGGAGTTACACCTTATTCTGTAAGGAATTAATGTATTTCTGGTTGCATGCAGTATAGTTGAGTACTGTTAGGAAGAAATACATATATGTATGTCTGTTATTATTTTTATTTAGAGACTAAGTATGGTGTAAAGTGATGTGTATCACTGCCAAGTTGACAAGGGGTGGACTGTGATGGTTAGGCTAATGTGTCAACTTGGCCAAATAATTGTGCCCTGTTGTTTGGTCAAGGAAGTACTGGGCTAAATGTAATACAAGGACATTTATAGGCTTTAGTTATCAGTGAGTTCATTGTATAGATGGCTGATTACGTCTATAAGCAACCAAGGAGATTGCTGTCAGAAATGAGTGATGTTTTATCCAATCAGTTGAGTGCTTTAAAAGGGGAAGTGATTTCAGCATTCAGAGAGTATTTTCAACTCAACTTCTGACAGCCAACATTTTCTGGGACTTCATCAAGGACCTTCATTGAAGCCCCTGGTTTTCAACCTGACTGCCAAATTTGCACTTGTGCATCACCACAGTCACATGAGAGAATTTTATAAAATCTTATACTATTTACAGATATCTCCTGTTGATTCTGTTTCCCTACAGAACCCTGACTAAAACAGGACACATGATAACATGGATGAAGCTTGAGGACATTATGCTGAGTAAAATAAGCCAGACACAAAAGGACAAATGTATGGTCTCATTAATATGAACTAAATATGAAGAATAAACATATGGAGTTAAAAGCCTATAGTACAAGTTATTAGGAGAAAGGAGAATGGCTGAGAAGGGATAGGGATGCTTAATGTATCTAAAATTTTTAATTAGCTTGATTGTAAAGGTGTGGAAATGAATAGAGTTGATGGTAACACATTATAGTGAGTATAATTAACACATCTGATTTATAAATGGGTTGTGGCTGAAAGGGGAAGTTTAGGGACATAAATGTCAGTTGAAAAATATCTAGAGAATAATCTAGGGACTGACTAACATAGTGAACCCAGAGGTGGATGAGGATTGTGGTTAAGAGTACAAATACATGAATGTCCTTCTATGTGCTAGAACAAATGCACATCACTATGACAAGGGGGTAAGAATATGGGGATGCATGGAAAAATACAAATAATGTAACTTATGCACCATAGTTAGCAGCAATATTGTAATATTCTTGCATTAATGTCAAAGAAGTTACTATATCAATGCTAAGAGTCCATAATAGGGGGTTATAGGATTTTTTTCTTTTGGACTAAGGAAAATATTCATAAATTTACTGACAATGACTGCACAACTCTGTGATGAAAGTGAGAGCCACTGAGTGTACACTTCAGATAGACTGTACAAGACATGGGACTGTATAACACAGTGAATCATGTGGTGGATGAGATGTTGTGGTTAACAGTACAAATGTGAGAGCGTTCTTTCATGAAATTTACCAAATGTATAATATTATCAGATGGTGTTAATAATAAGGCTTGAATGGAAAATATACAGCTAATGTAAGCTATGGACCACAGTTAATGGTAATAGTCTGATGATATTCTTTCACCATCTGTAACAAATATTCCACAACAATGTAAGGTGTTGCTGGATGAGTGACATATGAGAATTCTGCATATTATGTATGATATTTTGTAAGCTCACATCTCTTTCTCTCTCTCTCTTTTATATATATCAGTGTGGAAGAGGAATAAGGATAGACGTATAGTTCAATGGAATATAGTTCAGAGTCTAGAAAGAAACCCACATGTCTATGGCCAATTGATCTTCAAAAATGGTGCCAAGTCAATTAAATGTGTAAAGAATAGAATCTTTTGTAAATGGTTCTAGGCACAAGTGGAAATCCACATGCAAAAATATAAGGTGGACCCCTTACCTCTCACCACATACAAAAATTAACTCAAAATGGATCAAGGACCTACCAAAATATAAGGACTTAAACCATAAAATCCTTAGAAGAAAATAGCCATAACTTTTCACAACCTTGCATTTGGTAATGGATTCTTAGATATGATAATAAAAAGCACAAAACAACTAAAGAAAATAAATAAATTGGACTTCATTGAAAATAAAAACTTTGTGTACAAAGGAAGATGAGAATGGTATAAAATAATTGCAAATCATATATCTGATAAAGATTTAATATCAAAAATATGTAAAGAATTCCTACAATGCAACATCAAAAAGTCATGGGCAGGAAGACTGTGGGAAGATGGCAGAGTAGGAAGCTCCAGAAATCAGTACTTTCAAAATATCAACTATTAAACAGGCAGGAACTGTCTGAATCAAATGTTTTGGAACCCTGGTGTCCAATATAATACTGTACAGCATCCAATGAAGCATGGGAGAAAAAAAGTTGGTAAAATATGGTAAAGACCAGTAAATTGCTCTCACCATGTGGTGGTTACTGGCACCCAACCCCCACTCTTACTGCAACCTGCAGTGGGGTATGACCCCAGGCATAGCTTGCTGGTGCCAGAAAGGGACATAAAAACCCACTTCTCAAAAGTCTGGAGTGGGCATGGGTCAATCACTGATCATGGTTCTGCATTAGCAATTGTGGATTGCAAAGGCCCTGGCTCTGAGGGTAGCCATTTTTCCAACTAACTTTTGTCAAAGTTTGTGGAGGAGACTTAAAGATATGGTTCCTCAGTGCTGTACAAAGCAGTTGAAGGGTTTCATTTACTGGGCAGGTCAAAAAAGTGCAGCTTTAGGGAGCCATGGAAGAAATACCTGCACCCTTCCTGGCCCTCCCTGAATCCCCTCTTCAGGACATTTTGGAAGTAGTCTTTGCCCCCTTTGTTGGTCCCTGGGCATGTTCAGGCTGGGAAAGACTGATTTGGGAAACTCCTCTCTGGCATGCCCCCCTCCCAGAATTTGCCCTCCAGGCAAAAGCAACCTGAGACAATGAAAGAAATGTAAGAAACAATTGAGGCCAACAGCTCTGAGCAAATGCCTACCTACTTTAAACACCCAGGAGAGAGAGAAAATCTGTCTCCTGGGAAGTAGAGGGGGCATTCAAACAATCCTGTAAACAAGGGAAACCCTAAGCATATAACAAGCACACAGACCCACAAAAGACAGGGAGAACCATGCACTTTGCATTTGCCTTGGGCAGACTTTACAGATAGGATGCTTGACACTTGAAAAAAAAATCTGTCATATCACCAGCTGATCAAGTAATAGACATCTCAGGGGGAAATCCAAGAATAAGCATTTTAAATTATTAAAATATACATTGTGCAAAAAAGATTATAATACAAAGAAACAGAATTTGATGGCCTATCCAAATCTAGAAAACACTAAAGAAGATGACAAGACAGTGGATATACCAGACCAAGATGTGAAAATATGATTTTCAATATGCTCAAGGAAATGAAGGAAAATACAGAGAAAGAATGAAAGGATATCAGGAAAATAATGAATGAGCAATGAGAATCTTAGTAAAAAGACACAAATTTCAAAAAAAAAGCAAAGATAACTATTGGAGTTGAAGACCACAATAACTGAAATGGAAAATTCACAGGAGGGTTTTAATAGCAGTTTGGGACTGGCAGAAGAAAGAAACAACAAACTCAAAGACCATTGAAATGACTCAGGCTGAGGAGCAGAAAGGAAAAAGAATTATGAAAAGTAAAAATAGCCTGAGGGAACTCTGGCACATCATCAAGCATACCAGTTGTAACAGTTTGAAGTTCTTTAATGAATACCAAAAAGAAAAAGTTTATGTTCCTGAACCAATCCATTCCTATGGGTGTGAGGCCCTTTCAATTGGACTACATCAATGAAGCATGACTCAGGTTGGGTCTCCACCCTCTTTCTGGAGCTTCATATAAAAGAGACACAGAGGAAGAGGCACAGACAAAGGAAGCTACCATTTTGACCCTGCCATATGAGAAAGAGGACTCAAGGATCACTTGCAGCCAAAGCTGAGGCATGAAGCCCCCCAGAGACTGAGCAGCTCATGGCTGAAGAGATAAGCCATATGCCCGACAGTCTACAGCTGAACTTGGAAAGAAAGCAGAGCAGCTGAGACTAAGAGTGGAGGCCCAGAAAGAGACAAGCCTTATGCCTGGTTGCCTATAGCTGGGCCCCAGGAGATGGTAATCCCAGAGGGGAAGGCAGGGACCTCAGCAGAGATGGCCACAATCTTGCTTTGCCACATGGCAGGACCTCAGGATCACCAGTAGCTGACTTTGGTGAGAAAACATCTCTGCTGATGCCTTGAGTTGGACATTTCATGGCCTTGGAACTGTAAGCTTTTACCCTAAATAAAATTCCCATTATTAAAGTCAACCCACTTCTGATACTTTGCATCCACACCTGTGGCAAACTAAGATACTAATATATGTATTATGGGAATCTCCAAAGGAGAAGAAAAGAGAAAGGGACAGAGGAATTATTCAAAAAATAACAGAGAACATGCCAAACTAAGCAAAAGATGTGAATATGCACATCCAAGAAGATAAGAGAATACAAAACAGGATGAACTTGAAGAAAATACATGTCATCACATAATGATCAAACTGTTAAATGTGAAGAAGAACCAGGAGACAGTTCTGAAAGCAGCAAGAGAAAAGCAACATGCTTTGTACAAGGGGGTCCCGATTGGATTGAGTGCTGATTTCTAATCAGAAGCCATGAAGGAAGAAGCCAGTGGGTTGAAATACTTAAAATGCTGAAAGAAAACAACTGCCAATCAAGAGTTTTATATCTGGTGAGATATTCATTCAATAATGAGGGAGAGAATAAGACATAACCAGATAAACAAAATCTGAGTCACTACATCACAAGTAGACCTGCCCTACAAGCAATTCTAAAGAGAGTTATTCAGACTGAAATGAAAGGACACTAGACAGTGTTTCAAAGCAGCATAAAGAAATGAAGACCTCTGGTAAAGGTAGCAATTTGGGTAATTATAAATGCCAGTACTATTGAAATGTATTGTTGATTATGTATCTCAACTTCTTGTTTCATATAGGTGCTAAAATGCAAATACACTTTAAAACCCATAAAAAGTATGACAAATTGATGGTTTTGGACATACAGTGTACAAAGATATAATTTGTAACAAGTACAGCAAATGGTGGGGATGGCTTAAAAAGAAATAGATCTCAAGAAACCAATAACTAGTAAAGAGATAGAATCAGTCATCAAAAACTGCCCAAGAAAGAAAAGCCCAGGATCATATGGCTTCACAGGCTAATTTTACAAACATTCCAAAAATTAACACCAACACAGCTCAAACTCTTCCAAAAAAACTGAAGAGGAGAGAACAAACCCTAATTCATTCTATAAGATCATCACCCTCATACCAAAGCCAGATAACACTACAAGAAAAGAAAATTACAGACCAATATCTCTTATGAATATAGATGCAAAATCCTCAACAGATTACTAGCAAACAAAATCTGACAGCACATTAAAAGAATTATACACCATGTTCAAGTGGGATTTATCTAATATAAGAAAGAAAATCAATTAATGTAATACACCACATTAGCAGAAAAAGGAAAACAAACACACATGATTATCTCAACACAGGAAAGGCATTTGACAAAATACCACCCCCTCTTCTTGATAAAAACATGTAGAGAACTAGGAAAAGAAGGAAACTTCCTCAACAAGGTAAAGAGCATCAATGAAAAACACACAGCCAACATCCTTCTTAATGGTAAAAGACTGAAAGCTTTCCCTTTAAGATCAGGAACAAGACAAGGTTGCTCACTGTCACCACTGTTATTCATCATTTTACTGGAAGGGCTTGACTGAGCAGTTAGGCAAGAAAAACAAATAAATGGCAGGGCTGCACTCCTCCTCCAGAAACTGCAGGAAGGTTGGGAGGCTTGCATGGAATAAGGGAAGTCATGGGCCAATGGGAGTGATAGGGGAGGGTGGCTGGAGAAGGGGACCCAGTCAACTTTGGGGAGAGGGAAGCCATAGACAATATGGCAGGAAAGCCAGCACCCAGCTGACTTCAAAGGAGAGGTGATCTGCCTGGCAGACCATTGCTCAGCTGGCTCTGAGAAAGAAGAGAGCCATCGGGTGACCAGGTGTGTGAGCTGGTGCCCAGCAGGCTTTCAAGGGGAAGGATGCCATGGGGCAACCATGTTTGGGGACTGGCACCCAGCCAGTTCAGGGGGAGAAGGGAGGGGTGTGATCAACAGACCAACCAGCACCCAGCAACCCCAGGGGGTAGAACTGCCAGATAATTGGGTGTGCTCCTGACATCCAGCCAGCTCTCAAGGGGACAGGAACCACAGGGTAACTGGGAGTAAAGGCAGCACCCAGCCATCTCAGGGGCAAGTGGAGCAGAGGGGTTGTGATAGACTGAGAGGACTGGCTCCCAGTCAGGTATGGGGAAGAGGAGAGCCATAGGCCAAAGTGTGTAACTGGCTCTAAGGAGAGGTGAGGGGGTAGGAGTTCAGGCAGATTGAAATGCACCCAGCTGACCCCTGGGGAGAGAGAAGTTGGAGGAGTGATCTCGTGGGCTGACAGGCATCCAGCCAGCTCCCAGGGGAGAGGGTAGCTATGGGGAGGAATCTGGCTGACAGGAACTCAACCAGTCCTGGGGGAGAAGGGAATGGGGGGGGAGTGATTGCCTGTGCTAACAGCCAGCTCCCAGGGGAGGGGAGCCTCAGGATAAACAGGCTCTTGAGGGGGGAAACTAGACAAAGGTTTCTCTCTCTCTCTCTCTCACCATCCAGGTTCCTATGGAGAAAGGCGGGCCTTGAAGTGATCGATTGACAGGTACAGGCAGACTGAGAAAATTGCTGGTAGACTGACAGAGAGGCCTGTTCTCTTTTCTCTAGCCTTCTGCTTTTTATTTTCTTTATTTCATTTTTCCCTCTTCTTTTTTCTTCCTTTCTGCCTTTCCCTGTTTTGTCTTCATTTCTTTCTTCTATTCTCATTTATCTCATCTTCTACTTTATTTTTTCCTGTTTCATTTTTACCTTTTAAAACTTTTATTATTTTTTTTACCATTTTTCCCTTTTATTCTTTATTTTTTTCTGCTCATTTTTGTTATTTTTCCTTTTTTCTTTTTCTTCTCTTTCCTTTTTTGTGGATCTACTATTTTTTTCAGTTTAACACAGGTAACTACAAAGATATAGAATAACTGCAGCCAAGTGTGAAAGAGGACCCTTAACATAATCTAAACAAAAATAAAACCCTAGGCTAGAAAGAGAAACTAATGAGCTAAATAAGTTCATCAAGATAAACAGATGCTTAGACATCAGCAAAAAATTACAAGCCATACTAAGAAACGAAGTCATGGACCAGTCTATTGAACAAACTGCAAAGCAAGAGAAGACACACAATGTAGAACAATTAATCAATGAGATCTAAACAAATATTCTTAATCAGCACAATGAAATGAGGGAAGAGATAAGGGATATCAAGAAGACACTGGGGGAATATACAGAAGAAATTGTAAACATACATAAAAAGATAACAGATCTTACAGTGATGAAAAGCAAAATGTGAGAAACTAAAAATACACTAGAAGCATATAACAGCAGATTTGAACATGCAGAGGAAAGAATTAGGAATGTTGAGGATAGAACATCTGAAATTGCACAGATAGTAGAACAGATTGACAAAGAAAAGGTCAAAATTCAGCAGGGATTGAGGGAATTGAATGACAACACAAAACACATTCACATTTTTCTCCCAGAGGGAGAAGAGAAGGGAAAGGGGGCAGAAGAAATGTTTGAGGAATAAATGGCACAATATTTCCCAACTCTTATGAGGGACATGGATGTACTTATCCAAAAGAACAGCATACTCCAATCACAATAAATCCTAGTAGACCTACCTCAAGAAATTTATCAGATTTTTAAAAGCTCAAACATCTCTAATAAAGTGGCAAGATTCTCTAGAGTACCTGGAAAGTGCCTAGCAAAGGAGGACAGACCAATATACCAGGCCTTTGATATTGATGTGTGTACTGATGTACCTTGTTCTTGTGAAATTGAAACTAGCCTAGTAATACATATATTGCCTAAAAGTTACAACCTGAAGTCACCCTTGTTGTTCAAATGTGGCATGTCTCTAAGCCAAACTCAGCAAACTCACTTGGAAAAAGACCTAGACCAAAGGGGGAAATATTAAACACAAGTAAATTTTTATGGCTAAGGGATTTCAAGGTGAGTCATTCTAGAGGTTATGCTTATGCACGTCTCAGGAGGATCTCACTGTCTGCCACAGTAAACAGTGCCTCAAGCAGGGGTGCTCCTGAGGGCCCTAGAGACATCTAGTCACTATAGGCAGGGCAGACAACTCCAGGAAAACTGGTACCCCACTGGTGGGCCTTACCTTGGAATATATGATAACCTATCTCCCCAATGTATCAGAAACCATGGAGAAGAGAAGGCAGTGATATGACACAGTTAAGGCACTGAAAGAAAAAACTGCAAGCCAAGAATTCTATATCCAGCAAAATTGTCAATGAAAAAATGAGGGCGAGTTCAAAATATTGATAGATAAACAGAATGTGAAAGAATTTATCAACAAAAGTCCTTCCCTTCTAGAAATACTAAAGGGAATTCTGAAGGTTGAAAGGAAAAAACAGGATAGAGAGGGTTGGATGATAGTGTAGAATGGAAGATAATTAGTAAGAGTAACTAAAAGGATAAGAGAAATAAAAATAAAATATGACATATATAAGCTTAAAGAAAAAAATGACTAAGGTAAGTACTGCCTTTACAGTAACAACATTGAATGGTAATGGATTGAACTCTCCAATCAGAGGAAATAGAATGGCAGAATGGATAATGAAATATGACCCAAATGTATGCTGTCTACAAGAAATTCATCTTAGATCCAGGGAGACAAATAAGTTACAAGTGAAAGGTTGGATAATGGTTTTACACTCAAACAGTAACAAAAAAAGGACAGGAGTAGCTATTCTAATATCATACAAATAGACTTAAATGTCAAACTGTTGTAAGAGACAAAGACAGACAGTATATATTAATAAAATGGGTAATCTACCAGAGGAAAGTGCAATCATAAATGTTATGACCTAACCAAAGAGCCCCAAAATACATGAGGCCAATACTGATAAAACTAAGGGGAAAAATAGATGCCTCAACAATCATATTGGGGGACTTTTATATACCCTTATGGCCATTAGACAGAACATCTTGACAGAGGCTCAATAAAGAAACAAAGACCTTAAATAATAAGTGAGGGGAACTAGACCTAAAAGACATTAACAGAACATTACACCCAACAACAGTAGGATATACATTCTTCTCAGATGCTAATGGCTCATTCTCCAGGATAGACCACATGCTAGGCCACAGAACAAGTATAAACAAATTCAGAAAGATTGAAATTATACAAAGTAATTTCTCTGGCCACAACAGAATGAAGCTGGAAATCAGTAAAGGATGGAGAACTGAAATAGGCACAAATATATTGAAGTTAAACACTCTTAAACAAAGTGGGTCAAGGAGGAAATTGCCAGAGAAATCAGTAAATACCTTGAAGCAAATGAAAACAAGAACACGACATATCAAAATGTATGGGATGCAGCTAAATCAGTGCTGAAAGGGAAATTTATAGCCCTAAATACCTACATTAAAAAAGAAGAAATAGCTAAAATGAAAGACCTAACTGCACACCTGGAGGAGCTTGAAAAAGAACAACAAACTAATTCCAAAGCAAGCAGAAGGAAGGAAATAACAAAGATTAGAGCAGAATTAAATTACATGGACAATACAAAACATTAGAAAGAATTAACCAAACCTAGCCAATTCTTTGAGAAGATTAATGAAATTGACAAGCCCTTAGATAGACAAAAAAAGGAGAGAAGATGCAAATAAATAAAATCAGAAATGAGAGGGGGGATATCACCACTGACTTCATAGAACTAAAGAGTATCATAAGAGGACACTTTGAAAAATTGCATGCCAAAAAGATGGGCAATTTAGAGGAAATGGATGAATTTCTAGAAACACATGAGCAACCTACATTGACAAAAGAAGAAAGAGAAGAACTCAACAGACCAATCACAAGAGTTGAGATTGAATTTGTCATTAAAACCTACCAACAAGGAAACCACAGGGCCAGATGGTTTCACAGGTGAATTCTACCAATCCTTCTCGAAAGAGCTCATACCAATACTGCTCAAACTCTTCTAAAAAATTGAAGAGGAGGGAACATTACCTAACTCATTTTATGATGACAATATCACCTTAATACCAAAGTGAAATAAAGACACTACAAGAAAAGAAAACTAAAGACCAATCTCTCTATTGAACTTAAATGCAAAAATTCTCAAAAGATACTTGCTAATTGAATCCAACAACATATAAAATTAATTAGACACCATGATCAAGTGAGTTTTATCCCAGGTATGCAAGAAGGCTTCAACATAAGAAAACCAATCAATGTAATACACCACATTAACAGATCAAAAGAAAAAAAAACACACGATCATCTCTAATGACGCAGAAAAGACACTTAACAAAATACAGAATTCTTTCTTGATAAAAACATTTTGAAATGCAGGTATAGAAGGAAACCTACTCAACATGATAAAAGGCATATAAGAAAAACCCACAGCTAATATTATACTCATTGGTGAAAGGCTAAAGACTTTCCCTCTAACATTTGTAACAAGAAAAGTTTGCCCACTGTCACCACACTTATTTAACATTGTATTAGAAGTATGTGCTTAAGAATTTGGGGCAGGAAAAGAAAAGGCATTTTCTCCAAATTGAAAAGAAACAAGGAAAATTTTCACTATTTGAAGATGACATGATGCCATATATAGAAAGTTCCAAATAATCTACAACAAAACTTCTAGAGCTGATAAACAAGTTCAGTAAAATGGCAGGATATAAGATCAACATGCAAAATCAGTAGTATCTGTACAATAATAATGAGCAATCTGAGGAGGAAATCAAGAAAATATTTCCATTTACAATAGCAACTGAAAGAATCAAATATCTAGGAATAAACTTAGCTAAAGGACTTGTACACAGAAAACTACACAACATTGCTAAAGGAAATCATAGAAGTCCTAAATAAATGGAAGAATATTCTATGTTCATGTGTTAGAAGATTAAATATCATTAAGAGGTCTATGATACCCTAACTGATTTATAGATTCAATGCAATCCCAATAAAAGTTCCAACAGCATTGTTTCAGAACTGGAAAAGCAATTACCAAATTTATTTGGAAGGGTATAGTGCCTGAATAGCCAAAATATCTTGAAAAAGAAAAACAAAATAGGACGAAACATGCTAACAGACTTTAAGCATACTACAAACCTACAGTGGTGAAAACTGCATGGTATTTGCACAAGGATAGACATACTGACCAATGGAACTGAATTGAGATTTCAGATATAAACACATGCATATATGGCTGTATTAGTCAGCTAAAGGGGTGCTGATGCAAAATACCAGAAATTGGTTGGTTTTTATAAAAGGTATTTATTTGGCATAGAAGCTTACAGTCACAAGGCCCTAAAGAGTCCAAATCAAGGTACCATAAGAGGTCCTTTCTCACCCAGAGTCTGTTGCCATGTGTTGATGCAAGATGGCAGGCTATGTCTGTGAGGATTCAGTCTTCCTTCTCCTCCCAAGGCTCCATGGTCCTAGCTTCTTCCAATCTCAGCCCAATCAAAGCCCTAATCTAATCAAGTAAAACTGAAACCTCTCAATCCAATCCAATCTAATATGCCCAGAGGAACAGACTAGTTCACAAACATAATCCAATATCTATTTTTTGAATTTGCAAACAATATCAAACTGTTACAATGGCAAACTCATATTCAACAAGGCCATCAAGTCCACTCAACTGGGACAGAAGAGTCTCTTCTATATATAGTACTGGGAGAACTGATATTCATATCCAAAAGAATGAAAGAGCATCACCATCTCATTCCCTATGCAAAAATTAACTCAAGATGGATCAAAGACCTAAATGTAAGAGCCAAGACCCTAAAGCTCCTAGAAGATAATGTAGGGCAGCATCTATGAGATCTTGTAGTAAGAAATGGTTTTATAAATTTTACACACAAAACACAAGCAATGAAAGAAAAAATAGATAAATGGGACCTCCTTAAAACTAAAAACCTTTGTGCTTCAAAGGAGTTTGTCAAGAAAGTGAAAAAGCAGCCTAATCAATGGGAGAAAATATTTGGAACCACTTATCCATTAAGGGTCTAATATCCAGCATATATAAAGAAATCTTACACCTTGATAATAAAAATACAAACCCATTTTTAAAATGGGCAAGAGATAGACATATATCTCAGTATTCACATAGAAATATGAATGTCTAAAAAATCACATCAAAAGTTGCTCAACATGGGGAGCCAATGTGGCTCAGTGGTTTGAGCACTGGCTTCCCACATGCAAGGTCCCAGGTTCAATTCCTGGCCCTGGTACCTCAAAAAAAAAAAAGTTGCTCAACATCACTAGCTATTAGGTAAATGCAGATCAAGACTGCAAAGAGATATCATTTCACACATTACAGATTGGCCATTAGTAAAAAGGCAGGAAACCACTCATCCACTGCTGGTGGGAATATAGAGTGGTACAGATATGGTGGAGGATGGTTTGGCAGTTCCTCAGAAAGCTAAGAATATAATTACCATATGATCTGACAATACAAATAGTAGGAATATACCCAGAAGAATTGAAAGCAGGGAAGCAAACAGATATATGCACACCAATGCTCATCATGACATTATTCACCATTGCCAAAAGCTGGAAGCAACCCAAGTGTCCATCAATGGATGATTGGATAATCAAAATGTGGTATACTCATATGATGGAATATTACTGAGCTGTTAGAAGGAATGAAGTATTGACACATGTGACAACATGGATGTACCTCGAAGACCTTGTGTTGAGTGAAGTAAGCCAGTCACTAAAGGACAAATACTGCATGATCTCACTGAAATGAACTAAGGATTTGGAGCAGAGTCACAGAGGTAAAGTCTGGAAAATAGGTTACCAGGAGAAAGAAAGGGAGTAGACAGTGGTGAACTGATGCTCAGTCTGGGTAGAATCTATGATAAGGTGGATGGTGGTGGTTTGGCAGTGGATGGGAGTGATGGTGGTGCAGCAATGTGAGTGGGCTTAATGTGCTGGAATAGGAGTGTGAGTGGGTTGGGGATGTGTTGGGCCATCCATGTATCTGGGGGGAGGGCTGGAGGAAGGAACAGGTGGACTCTGGGGAGGTTGAGGACTGTGGTTGGAAATACAATTGTGGTAGTGTTCCTTCAGTATCTATGGTGTGGGAGGGATACTGCTACAGGGTGTCAGTGGTGGGGAGATGTTTATGGAAGGGTGCACCTGGCGCATGCCTCTATGGAATATGAATGTGTTCGTGTTGTCATAGGGTGTTATTTCAGTGGGTGTAGACCCACACAACAGCCAACAAAATATTAAATTCCCATCCTGGGAAGACATGCTATGTTCTCAAATAGAGTGGCAAGAATCTCTAGAGTACATAGGCAGTGACTAATAAAAAAACAAACAAACAGACAAATATGCCAAGCTTTTGATATTAATACTTGAATTTATGAACCTTATTCTTGCAAAATTGAAACTTAGCTAAAAACTACTATTGCCTAAGTTACCTCCCGAAAACCTCCTTGATACTCAAATGTGGCCTCTCTCTAAATCCAAATGCAGCAAATAAACTCACTACCTCCCCACAACGTGACTCTCAGGAATGAGCCTCCTTGGCATTGAGGGATTAAGACCAAGTGCCAATCAGTGATGTCTTTGGAAAAAGAACTTGACCAAAAGGGGGAAACATTAAATACAAAAGAGTTTTTATAGCTAAGCAATTTCAAAGTGAGTTGGAAGGTCATTCCAGGGGTTGCACTTTTGCACATCTCAGGAGGATCTCACTAACTGCCACAGTAAACAAAGCCTCAAACAGGGTTGCTCCCAAGGGTTCTAGAGCCATATGAACACTATAGGCAAGGCACACAACCCCATGAAATCAGCACCTTGTTGGCAGGCCTTATCTTGGAATATATAATAATCTATTTCCCTAATGTAACAGAGTTAGACTCATTTATAACTTCCCTTCATGTGAATCTTCTATCCCTTTTATTTGAACCTATAATTAGCACTGTAGCCATTAAATATATATCCCAAATACTTAAATTTTTGTTCTATTCATATGCAGGTTGAGCCATGAATCTCAGAAAAGTTGTGACCAACACCTACTCTCCAGTTCATCAGACTCACCAAGGACAATTAACAAAATGATGATGATGGACAACCCTCATCCCAACAAACAAAGAGCATCTACAACTGCAAGCGAAACAGTTCCTTCCATCTGCCCCATGGTATCTAAGCACCCTCTCAATCTGAGGCAGAGTGGGCACACCATCCCCAAATCCTCAAGAATGAGAAATTAACAAACATAAGGGTGGGAATGCAATTGTCTTAGTTCCCCACAGTTTTGCCAATGCAAACTACCAGAAATGGGTGGACTTTCATAAAGGGGATTTATTTGGTGTAAAATCTTAGAGCTCTAAAGCTGTGAAATAACTAAATCAAGGCACCATTAGAGATGCTTTCTCATAAAAGTCAGCTACTGGCCATCCTGGTGTCCAGTCACATAGTGAAGATGGCCACCAATCTCTGCTGAGGATTCTGTCTTCCCCTACAGAATCTACCATCTCCTGAAGCTCAGCTGTGGGCAACTAAGCATAGGGCTTGTCTCTTTGCAGGCCTCCTCTTTCAGTCTCTCAGGGCTTCTATGCCTTTCTGCAGCCTGGGCAAACCTGGAGCCCTTTCTTTTACAAGGCCAGATAAAATGTGGCAAACCTCCCTTTTCCTGTTTGTATCTGTCTCTCTTTGTGTGTCTGTTTATATCAGACCCAGCAAGAGGGGGAAATTCAACCTAAGTCATGTCTCACTCCTGACATTCTCCAATCAAGGGTCTCACAGGAATGAACAAACATAAGGGAGAATGCAAACATGGGCCAAAGTAGACTTATTATTATTGTAGTAATGAAAGAACTTGTAATAGTAATATAAAGATAGTGATTACCAGAGGTCCTGAGGAGAGGGAAAGGGAAGAATAAGTGGGACATAGAACATTTTTAGGAATTGTTCTGCATGATATTGCAATGACAGATACAGGACATTATAGATTTTGTCCAAATCTATAAAAGTGTATGGTGCAAAATGTAAATCATAAAGTAAAGTATAGAACTTAGTAGAAATGCTTCAATATTTGTTCATCAATTGTAGCAAATGTACCACACTAATGTAAGATGTTATTAAAAGGGGAAAATGTGAGAGGGAGAGGGTTGGTGTATATGGGAATCCTCTCTCTCT
>JAQZBX010009800.1:0-19279 GCA_029593785.1 Cabassous unicinctus
CCCTATATTTTCTTCTGAGATTTTTTATATTTCTTGCCCTTTTTAAAAAAAGATTTATTTATTTATTTCTCCCCCTCATTGTTTTGCACCTACTTGTTGATTTCTGTGTGCTCTTCTGTGTCTGCTTATCTCCTCTTTAGGCAGAACTAAGAACCAATCCTGGAGCCTTCCAGAGGGGAGAGAGATACTCAATCTCTTGTTCCACCTCAGCTCCCTGGTCTGCTGTGTCTTCTATTGTCTCTCTTCTCTGTCTCTTTTTTTTTTTTTTTGCATCATCTTGCTGTACCAGCTCTCTGTGTATCCCAGCAATCCATGTGGGCCAGCACTCCTGCATGAGCCAGCACTCTGTGAGAGCCAGCTCTCTGCTAGGGCCAGTTTACCACACAGGTCATCTTGCCTTTCACCAGGAGGCTCTGGGAATCAAGCCCTGGACCTCCTATATTGTAGATGGGAGCCCAATTGCTTGAGCCACATCTGCTTCCCTATTTCTTGCTTTTATATTTAAGTGTTTGATCCATTCTGAGTTAATTTTTGTATAAAGTGTGAGGTAGGGATCCTTTTCCTTTCTTTTGGTTATGGATATCCCATTCTCCCAGCAACATTTGTTTAACAGACAGTCTTGCCCCAGCTGGGTAGGTTTCACAGTCTTGTCAAAAATCTATTGACTGTAGATGATAGGGTCTGTTTCTGAAACATCAATTTGGTTCCATTGATCTATATGTCTGTCTTTATTCCAGTACCATGCTCTTTTTACCACTGAAGCTAGGTAATATCATTTAAAGTGTGGAAGTGAGAGTCCTCCAATTTCATTCTTCTTTTTTAAGATGTTTCTGACTATTCAAGGTCACTTAACCTTCCAAATAAATTTGATAATTGGGTTTTCCATTTCTTGAAAAAAGGTTCTTGGAATTTTTATTGCGATTACATTAAATTTGTGTATCAATTTGGGTAGAATTGACATCTTAATGATATTTAGTCTTTACATCCATGAACACTGAATATTCTTCCATTTATTTAGGTCTTCTTTGATTTCTTTTAGCAATGCATTGTAGTTTTCAGAATGCAAGTGCTTTATGTCCTTGGTTAGGTTTGTTCCTGAATATTTGATTCTTTTTGTCACTATTAGAAATGGAATTTTTTCCCTGACTTCCTCCTAAAATTGTTCATTACTAGTGTATAGAAACACTACTGATTTTTGCATATTAATCTTGTATCCTGTCACTCAGCTGAAATTGTTTATTAGTTCTGGTATCTTCTTGTATATTTTTTAGGATTTTCTAGAGGTAGGGTCATATCAACTGTGAATAGTGAACGTTTTAATTCTTACTTTCCAATTTGGATGCATTTTATTTCTTAATCTTGCTTGATTGCTGTACTTAGAACATCTAGCACTACAATGAACAGTGGTGACAGTGGGCATCTTTGTCTTGTTCTTGATCTCATCATGAAAGCTTTCAGACTTTCACCATTGAGTGTAACGTTAGCTGTGGGTTTTTCATATATACCCATTATTGTGCTCAGTATGTTTCCTTCTAATCCTATCTTTTGGAGTGCTTTATATTTAGAAAGAATGCAGGATTTTGTCAAATGCCTTTTCTGCATTGAGATGTTCATATGCTATTTCTTTGATTTTTTAATGTGATGTATTATGTTGATGGATTTTCTTGTGTTGAACCACCCTTGCATGCCTGAGGTAAAACCCGCTTGATCATGATCAATAGTTGTTTTAATGTGTTTTTGGATTTAACTATCGTGTGTTTTGCTGAGGATTTTTGCTTCTATTCATTAGGGAAATGAGTCTGTAATTTTCTTTTTTTCATAATATCTTTATCTGTCAGGGGAGATGATGAAGTCAGAGATGTGTCCAACAATCTAGCCTGTGTAGGCTGAAAGTGGCTGCAGTTGCCCTGAGAAGGTGAGGGAGAACTGTCACTCCTCCTGCTCTGTCAGAGATGGAGATGGAGCCAAAGATGTCTCCAATAATGAGGTTCATGTGGGCCAAAAATTCCTGTAGTTGCCCAGAGAGGCTGGTGCAGATCCCCCCAGCTTCCTCCCTGCCATAGGTAGGGCTGGAGACTAGGCCTAGGCTGCAATCCAATGTAGGTGGAAAAAACCCAGTCCCTAATTTCACTGTGATTTTGAATCATACTGCCTTCCCCTCATGCTGGGGGCAGAAATAAAATGGAGGCTACCAGCCTTTTTCTGACTTGGACATTTACAAACTTCAGCTGTTCTTAGGATTGGACTTTAGCCAGCCAAATTTACTAATCTGTAGATGAAATCAGTTCCAAACCGTATTTTCCTCTCACATTTTTTGTTAATGGTGTTTACACCTCCAGCCCTGGAATAGCTCCCAAGTTGGCTTGCACCACCAGTGGAGGATGGGCTCTGGCCTGCATGGCTTGGAGTTCTCAATTCTTAAAGCTTCACTTCAGATGGACAGTCTCCTCCTTCTGTTCTTCCAAGGATTATGCAAGATGCTTTTCTGGTCTCCTGGGTTCCCCAAATTGGTTATTTAGATACTTCTGGCTGATTACTAACTACATGGTAGAATGAGGTAACTC
Organism: Cabassous unicinctus; assembly: GCA_029593785.1. Lineage (NCBI taxonomy): Eukaryota > Metazoa > Chordata > Mammalia > Cingulata > Chlamyphoridae > Cabassous > Cabassous unicinctus. The sequence goes on from JAQZBX010009800.1 coordinate 2,565, forward strand.
TTAGAGCTCCTAACTCTGCCACCATCTTGCCCCCTATCCATCCCTGTATTTTAATAAATGATAGTCCATGATAACTACTAAATTCAACATTATATATATTTTTATAGTATAGCTTTTAAATTCTAAAATAAGAAAATGATTGAAAACTTTGGAAAGTGCAAAATCAAATCTATCTGATCATCTAATATTTAACTTTATGTCACTTCACCCTGCAAATCATGAGAACCTTTTAACAATACCTTCCTCTAACTACCTTAAGCAAAAGGGAATCTTTAAAATCAAAGCACAGATGTAAAATCTATTGTTTTATTAGAAACACTCTTCTGAATCTTGTGTCACATGACTCTATTTTGAAAATGATACTATTTTATTATCCAAAAGGCAAGAATGCCCTACATAGGACTAGGGTGAATGTATCTCAGGAATCTAAAGAAATAATGAAAGTGGGCTAGGACCAGATCAGCAGTACATATATATATATATGTACTTTATATATATATACATAAAGATATCTAGAAGATTTTTGCCAACTTTGTTAAGTATGCATCAAGGTTGGTTGATTTTAGATGTAAAATATGAAGAGCAAATATTATCAACCTCATTTTATTTCAGTCACCAAGCTGACATGAATTCATGGTTGGGAATATGAGAAAACATGGCCACAGGGAGAAAATTCATTGAGCACAGAGAACATTCTCCAGAGAGCAGCCAACATAGAGGTTGCTATGGAGGTTGGGGGTCCAGGGCTTAGGCTTGCCTCCAATTATAGATTCTCTGGTGTTATCTGTTTTACATACTGAATTTCAGTTGTTTAAAGAGTACTCTCCTTGATCTATTTTCTTCAAATATGACATTTAAAGACAGTGATTTCAACTTTCTCCTTTATTGTCATGTAAAGAAATAAATGCATGGTTTCTGTTATTATCCCAACATCCAAGTGCTAAAAAGGCAGAAAAGGGCTAGAGCCTGGCCTTCTTGCACTGATCTATCTATTGTAGAAAGTTATATATGCATTTTTCTGTTTGTGGATACAATTACCAGTGGGAAAATTGACACATGGGGAAAAGTCACTTTAAACTATGACTAAATGGAATTTAATACAGCCATAAGCAAGTTTTCTTATGCCAAAAAGTGTTAACAAGCTACATAGGCCATTTAGTTCAGTGTAAACAGAAAATAAATAATATCCATTGCTAGATTTATATCAGTTTCTCCTGATTTTTGCAGAATGTGATTTGGTAGTAAGAATAACTGAGGTATTCTTCATAATAACTTAATAACTTGGATTTATAGAAAGTGTATTGTATCTGCACAGTCATCTGCTCTGGGAGGCAACTTCCATAACTGCTGAACACAATACATTGTCTACAAGCAAATTGCTAAAAATATCATGTCAAAATTTAATTTACCCAACAAAGAAATCTTTCAAATTCACCATCATCATGGACTTACCAGTTATTTATGTCATTCATAAAGTGAATTTTAAGGCAATTGATGTATGTGTGGGATGGGTTTTAACACCACTAACAATAGCTGGCAATATTAATAGCTGGGAATGTTTTTGTTTAATGGAACAATTCAGATTACCTGTTGACTGTCAGATTGGTTTAGTGTTCTAATGAACACAATATTTATCAAGAAATGTATACTTTGTCACTATTATCACAAATTGAATTACATACTAATGTAGGAAATGAGATGAAAATTATAAAAGGAATGCTCATAAAGAAAATCAAGCAAACATTCGCCTGAAATTTAAAGAATAGGGTCATGAAATGTACTCAGAAAATACCTTTTCAAAGAGGAAAGATTTTCCATTCTAGAGAAATTTCCATGAAAATATCCAGTGATTAATGAAATGAGGAAAAACTTGAGTGACCAGAAACACTGAGAGAGTATTATAAGAAAGAACTAAGACAACATAGGGTTCCAATAAAAACAAAATACCATGGTGACATAGAATCTTCAGTCCTAAAGGGGTACAGAAAAATTGTTTTACTTGTAGGAACTTGTATTTAACTGAGTTCAAATATTCACTAATGCATATTTTTTTTTTCCTAGAAATATTTAGATATACCATTCTTTCCATTCATAAAAACCAGTTTAGGAGAAATACACATGCTATCTCCTATGTCAATCTTCCCTTTTCTAAGTACTCAGGACCTTATGTTCTGTTTCCTACCTCCTGTCTCAGAAAAAAGGCTTTCATCCTTCAGGAATCACAAAATTCATCCTTTCAGTGAAGAAAGTGTGATGAAGTAATATTTATAGTAGTTTAGAATTAAGTACATGATGTCATTCTGTGTACAAATAATTTATAAAATGTGCAAAATTAAATCTAGTAATAAAACAAATTTTAGAAATTATAGGTGAAAATTAAAAAAAAACATTAAATATTTTAACTTGGTGAAAAATATGTTTCCTTCTTTTAAATTAGAATTAAGACAGAAGGGGCAAAAATGTCAAAATAAGAAAAAAAAGCTAATAACCCAACTGTTAGAACAAATTTATGAAGGAAGCTAATTTGAATGGAGTTGAACAAAGAAAGGAATAGATTCCCCATGTTAGGAAATATGTGTGAAGGTGACCTGAAGGTAAAAGTAGTGATAAACATGGATTGGGCAGGAAAATGGAGAGATTATTTTGACATATAAAGCAAAAACAAAAAAGGAAGATGTTAACTTTGCTCCTGAAGACACTCTCCAGATAAATCCCTCAAGCCCTCTGTTATTTATATAGGCTGCTATTAAAATTAAACCATCCTATGCCAGCATTCTAACTTGATATACTCATTTCCTTCTGTTTTACTTGGAGAATGCCCATTCTTCCTACAGATGTAATAAAGGCTGGGCCCTCATTGATGATAATATTTGTAAAGTAACCAATAGAGGATAAAAATAAGGTGGTATATAGATAATTTGATGAAAGGAGAATATGTAGACTAAGAGAAATTTAGCTTAGGCATAATCATCTTTTCTTAGACTTCCTAAGAAGAATGGAGACAAAATGAAGCAATCAAAGATCTGGTAATAAAAATATTATCATTCATAATAGTTAAAGGAATCACTCAAACATTTATGATTAACCCTTGAATCTGAGAGACAGCTTAGAGAAATACAAACCAGTGTCAAGATGCTCTTGGTGGACTTCAAGGAATATGGTGGACTAGAAAGACATGAGACTCTCTTCTCCTCCAGAAAAATAGCTAGAGGAGAGGCATAAACAGCCTGGAAAAAGATCTTCTAGGGTTAAGAACACCAGGCAAAGCCTGGACACTGCCCAGAGGGGAGAGGGAAAAAGGAGGAGAATCCCAACAACAGAATTGTGAGTTGAAAGAAGAAGCTGCCCAGCAGCAGTTGCCCAGAGGCCTTAGAAGTTTCAGGTATCTGGGCCTGTGGCTACAGACAAAGAGGGCTCCAGAGATCCACCACCCCAGTAAAGATGAAAGAGACGGACACAGCCTAAGGCTGACCCAGTTTCTGACCCACAAATTTGGTTGGCTGTGTCCCACTGGCCCTTTCAGTCCAGGTGTGACCACACTGTGGTTTGCCCTGGGAGCTGGAACAGGACTGGAGGAATTCAACCCTCTCAATCTCCCTGTCTTTTAGCTGGGATAGATTATGGAGCTTGCACATGCCCAGGAAAGGGGAGGGAGAGGGGCACAGTCTTAGTCAGTTTTTGACTAACAAATGTGATCTGCTGCATCCCAGGAGCACTTGAAGATAGGGGGAGGGCATATAATTGTTTGCCTTGGGAGATGGCAAGGGGCTAAAGATATATGACCCTCACAATCTCCTTCTCTTCTAACCAGAACTGATTGTCAAGGACCCAGAAGGGAGTGGAATTTCTTCCTACATGGGAAGAGGGAGGGAGCTTCCAGAGAAGGCTAGAGAAATGTCTCTGAGAAAATTTGAATTACAAGTCTCTTAGCCTCCAGGAAGAAAGATCTATCTCATTGATCCAGTCTTTGTTGAAAAAAAAAAAATACACTCCTACGATACAGTGAACTGAGAGCTGCCAAAGAGCACCTTCTTTTGGCCGACAAAGGAAGTGTATTTGAGAAAATTAAAAATAAGTAAGAAATGCTTTTCTGGCCTTTATAGCTTCCATCCCCAAGGCCATAAGAAGTGGGTCTGCAACCAATTATGAGGTCCACAGCCCAGTTTTGAGTAACTAGCAGGGACAAGCCTAATAATCTGGGTTAAGCCAAGAATCAAACACAAGTGGTAATGTACAGTCTCCTGCCACTAAATCCCAACAAAAGGGAAAGAAATTGATCATCTGAGTAAACTACATCCTAATCAGATACCTAGACATCAGTAAAAAATTATGAGCCATACTAAGAAAATGGAAGACATGGCCCAAGAAAGGAAATATACCAAAGCCTGAGAAGAGATGCAGGATTTGATAGAACTAATAAACAAAATGAACACAAATTTCCAAAATCAAATTAATGAGTTGAAAGACATATGGCTAAAGAAATAAATGACATTAAGAAGATATTGAGTGAACACAAAGAAGAATTTCAAATCTTGAACAGAAAAGTAACAGAGCTTGTGGGAATGAAAGACATAATAGGTGAGATTAAAAAAACACATTAAAGGCATACAATGGCAGACTTGAAATGATAGAAGAAAGAATAAGTGATACAGAAGACAGAACAGCTGAAATTGAATAGAGATAAGAATAAAGAGAGAAAAGAATGGAAAAAATTGAGCAGGGGTCAGAGAGGGTCAAAGAGTTGTATGACAAGATGACATGCAACAACACACATGTCATGGGATTTCCAGAGAGAGAAGAGAAGGGAAAAGGGGCAGAAAGATTATTTGAGGAAATAGCTGAACATTTCCCAACTCCATGTCCAAAAGAGCACACTGTACCCCAATCATAATAAATTTAAATAGACCTATTCCAAGGCAAATATTACTCAGAATGTCAAATATCAAAGATAAAGAGAAAATTCTCAGAGCAGCAAGGGAGATGCAAACCTTCACATACAAGGGATGCCCAATAAGACTTAGCATGAATTTCTCTTCAGAAACCATGGAGGTAAGACAGCCGTAGTATGATACAATTAGGATATACTGGAAGAGAAAAACTGTCAGATAAGAATTTTTATCCAGCAAAATTTTCCTTCAAATATGAAAGTGAGTATAAAATATTCACAAACAGAAACTAAGATAGTTTACAAAAAACAATCTATCTTTGCAGAAAATATTAAAGGAAGCCTTCAAACTTGAAATAAAAAACCAAGAGACAGAGGCCTGGAGGAGAGTATAGAAGAAAGACTGAAGAAAGGATAACCAAACACTAAAAAGAGAGACAAAAATATGACATGACATGTGAAAACCAAAGAATAAAATGGTGCAAGTAAATATTGCATTTACAGTAATACCATTAAATGTGAATGTATTAAACCTCCCAATCAAAAGATACAGGCTGACAGAATGGATTAAAAAACATGAGCCATTCATATACTGCTTACAAGAAACTCACCTTAGACCAGGGATACAAACCAGCTGAAATTGAAAGAAAAAGATATTCCATACAAATAGTAACAAAAAAGAGCAGGGGTAGTTATACTAATATTAGACAAAACAGACTTTAAATACAAAAAATATTATAAGAGATAGAGAAGGCCATTTGATATTAATAAAAGTGAAAATCTATCAGGAAAATATAACAGTCATAAATATCTATGCACCTAACCAGATTGTCCCAAAATACATGAGAAAAACTCTGGCAAAACTGAAGGGAGCAACAGACATCTCTGCAATTGTTGGAGACTTCAACACCCCACTCACATCATTAGATAGAACAACTAGAGAGAAGATCAACAAGGAAACAGAGAACTTTAATATGATAAATGAGGTAGACCTAATAGACATATTCAGAATGAAGCATCCAAACTCAGCAGGTTATACATTCTTCTCAAGTGCCCATGGATCTTTCTCCAGGATGGACCACATGTTAGGGCACAATGCAGATCTCAATAAATATAAAAGATTGAAATTATACAAAGCTCTTTTTCAGATCATAATGGAATGAAACTGGAAGTCAATAAAGACAGGAAAAAAGTAAATTTGCAAATGTGTGGAGGCTAAACAGCACACTCCTAAGTTATCAGTGGGTCAAAGAAGAAAGTGAAATGAGTAAATATATTGAGACAAATGAAAATAAGAACATAGCTTACCAAAACTTATGGGATACAGCAAAGGCAGTCATAGCCCTAAACACCTATATTAAAAAAGAAGAAAGAGCTAAATCCAAAGATTTAACTGACCAACTAGAGAAACTAGAAAAAAACAGCAAACCAATCCCAAAGCAAGCAGAAGGAAAGAATTAATAAAAATAAGAGCACAAATAAAAGAAATTGGGAACAGAAATCCATAGAGGAAAACCAACAAAACCAAAATCTGGTTCCTTGAGAAGATTAATAAATTTGACAAACCCCTAGCTAGATTAACAAAGAAAAATAGAGACAAAATGCAAACAAACACAATCAGAAATCAAAGAGGAGAAGTTACAACTTACTCCACAGAAATTAAAGGGATAATAAGAGGATATTATGAGAAACTGTATGCCAACAAATTAGACAACATGGCTCAAATGGACCAATTCCTAGAAATGCACTACCAAACTACACTGGTGGTACAAGAAATACAATAACATAAATCAATCACATTTAAAGAGATTCAATTCATCATCAAATATCTCTCATCAAAGAAATGTCCAAGACGAGATGGATTCACAGAATTCTACCAAGCATTTCCAAAAGAATTAACAATTCTGCTTAAACTCTTTCAAAACATGAAAGAGGAAGGAAAATTACTCCACACATTTGATGAAGCCAACATCACCAGAGCCAGATATAAATACTACAAGAAAAGAAAATTACAGGTCAATATCTCTAAAGAACATAGATGCAAAAATTCTCAACAAAATACATGCAAATCAAATCCAACAGCATATCAAAAGATGTATATATCAGGACCAAGGTGGATATATTCCTGGTATGCAAGGCTGTTTCAACATTAGAAAAATCAATCAACATAATACACATTAACAACTTGAAGGAAAAAAACACATAGTCATCTCAATTGACACAGAAAAGACATTTGACAAAATCCAGCATTCTTTTTTGTTGTTTTCTTTAAATTTATTGAAATATATCACTCATACAGGAGCATACATAGACAATAAGTGTATGGTAATTGTTGAGAACTTACAAAACAAACATACATAACATCACACAGGGCTCTCATACCTCACCCTACCACTAATACTTTGCATTGTTGTGAAACATTTTAAACTAATGATTAAAGAGCATCCTCAAAATATTACTACTAACCAAAGAATTTTCCCCCAACTCACCCTATTATTATTATTTATATAATTTATACATGAATATACATAAACAATAAATGTATAGTAAAAATTGTGAACTTACAAAGCAATCTATCATAATATCATACAAGGGTCCCATACATCAGCCCTCCACCAACACCTTGCATTTTCATGAGACTTTTGTTACAAATTATGAAAGAATATTGTCAAAATCTTACTACTAATTATAGTCCTTATTTTACATTTGGTGTATTTTTCCCTCAACCCACCCTTTTATTATTTTTTTAAATATAATTTTATGACAAAATTTGTAAACTTACAAAACAATCATGCACATGTGTAGAATTCCCAAACAACACCCCTCTATCAACACACCACAACACACCATGGTGGAATATTTGTTAAAAATTATGAGATAATATCACCTGATTATTACCAGTTCCACAACATATATTTGACACACATTACCATACTCCCCGATTATCAACACAGTGCATCTTTGGCATAGATGCAAGAATGTTACATTATTACTGTTAACCACACTCCATAGGTCACTCCAGTTTTAATTTTCCCATGCTTCTCCACATTCCCACCACCCAGCAATACTGATGTACATCTGCTTGAGCTCAAAAAGGACACTCTTGCATCTGTACCATTAACCACAATTCTCATCCACCTCTGGGTTTACTGTGCTATTCAGTCTCTAGGTTATTCTCTAGCTCTCTTTCAATTGGCATTTGCATCCCTAGACTACCATTTTCAGCCACATCCCCATTTATAAACCAGCTGTTACTCACTATAATGTGTTACCATCAACTCTAAGTTTCCACACTTTTACAGTAAAACTAACTACTGATATACATTAAATATCAATAGTCCTTCTCACTCCTCCTCTTATCTCCTTTAAGAATCCATCACCTACCACTAGGTCTTGAAGATATTTTCTTATATTTTCTTCTAGAAGCTTTATGGTTCTTGCTTTTATATTTAGGTTTTAGATTCATTTTGAGTTAAATTTTGTATAGGGTGTGACATAGAGGTCATCTTTCCTTCTTTTGCTATGGATATCAAATTTTCTCAGCACCATTTGTTGAATGATTTGCTCTGCCTGAGCTGGGTGGGTTTGACAGGCTAGTCAAAAATCACTTGACCATAGATGTGAAAGTCTGTTTTTTAACCATCAGTTTGGTTCCATTGGTCTATGTGACTGTCTTTATGTCAGTACCAAACTGTTTTTACCACTGTAGCTGGGTAATATGACTTAAAGTCCAGAAATGAGAGTCCTCCAACTTTGCTTCTCCTTTTTAAGATGTTTCTGGCTATTTAGGACCCCTTACCCTTCCAAATAAATTTGATAATCATGCTTTCCATTTAGTTAAAAAATGCTGGTGGAGTTTTTATTGGGATTGCACTGAATCTGTTTATCAACTTGAGTAGATTTGACATCTTAATGTTATTTAGTCTTTCAATCCATGAGCATGGAATGTTGTTCCAATTATTTAGGCCTTTTTTTAATTTCTTTTACCAATGAGTTGTAGTTTTCTGAATACAAGTGCTTTACATTGTTGGTTAAGTTTATTCCTGAATATTTGGGTTTTATCTGTCATATTTTATTTTCACCACTCTTTTGACACTTTTAGTTACTTTTATTGATATAATCTTCATTTGTAGACCCTCTTTCAGGCCTCTCTCTCTTCTCTTTTCTTTTCAGGCTGAAGCACACACTTTAGTATTTCCTGCAAAGCCGGTCTCTTGGTTACAAACTATCTAGGTTTCTGGTTATCTGTGAATATTCTAAATTTGCCCTCATTTTTGAAAGTCAATCATGCTGGATATAAAATTCTTGGCTGGAAGTTTTTCTCTTGCAGTATCTTAAATATATCATACCACTGTCTTTTTGCTTTCTTGATTTCTGAAGAGAGATCAACACTTAATCTTTTTGGGTATCCTTTATATGTTATGCATTGCTTTTTTCTTGCTGCTGTCAGAATTCTCTGTCTTTGGCATTTGACATTCTGATTAGTATGTGTCTCAGAGATGGTCTATTCATATTTTTTCAGATGGGTGTACATCATGCTTTTTGGACAAGGATATCTATGTCCTTCAATAAGGTTGGGAAATTTTCTACCATTATTTCTTCAACTATTCCTTCTGCCCCTTTTCCCTTCTCTTCTCCTTCTGGGACACCTATGACACATGTTTTCACATCTCTTGCTATCCTTTAGTTCCCTGAGACTTTGTTCATGTTTTTCCAATCTTATTTCCATCTGTTCTTGTGTATGTTCACCTTCAGAGGCCATTTCTTCAAGCTCTCCATTCCTTTCTTCTGCCTCTCAAATCTGCTATTATATGATTCCAGTGTATTTTTAATTTCATTTATTGCACCTTTCATGCCCATAAGATCCACTATTTTTCTCTGTATGCTTTCAAATTCTTCTTTGTTCTCATCCAATGTCTCCTTAATATCCTTAATTTCTTTAGCCATCTCATTGAATTTATTAAGGAGATTTGTTTGAACATCTATGATTAGTTGTCTCAACTCCTTTATGTCATCTGAAGGCTTATCTTGTTCCTTTAACTGGGCCATATCTTTCTGTTTCTTGGTGTGGATTGTAATTTTTTGTTGGTGTCTTGGCATCTGGCTTACTAGAGTATTTATTCTGGGTGCAGTTTTTCTCTTTAGTTTAGGGTTTACTGTTCTTTCTCCCTTGCTGGTTGTGTAGTAGGAGCCAAGGATGTAGATGGTGCTATAAGCTTTGGAGGCTCAAGCTACCCTCATTGTCCAAAAGACCAACGAAGCTACTCCAAACTTTCTCCTTTGCCAGGGGTAGGGACAGAGTCACAGCTTTGTGGAATTATCCAACTCATGTAGGCCTAGACTGTAGTTTCTCAGAGAGACTGATGAAGTATCACAACCCTTCCTCTCCTTCCTGAGGCAGGGATGGAGCTTCAGGTGTAGGCAGCAATCTATGCAGTGCTGGTCCAAGATGACCACAGTTGCCCTGGTAGACTTCTGATTATTTAGTCTCTGCCAGTTAAATGTACCTGCAGTTACCTGGATACGCTGGTTCAGGGCCTCTCAGCTTCCTCCCTGCTAGTGGTGGGGATGAAGCATAGGCTAAGGCTGCAGGCCAATCTGGATGAAATAAATTGGTCTCTACCCCCATTTTGATTTTTGGTGAGTCTGGCTTCCCCTCATGCTGGAGGTGGAGTCAAAATTGTAGCTACTGGCCTCCTTCTGACTTGGAAAGGCTCAAACTTTAGCTTTTCTTGGGTTATACTTTAGCCAGTACAATTGACTAATCAGTAGCTGAAATCGGTGGCCAACCATCTCTTCCTCACCTGTTTTTGGGAAATGGAGCTTCCAATTCCTGCCACAGAGTAGCTCCTGGGTTGGCTTCTGCTGCCAAAGTATGATGATCACTGACCTCCATGGCATGGCCTGTAATTTCCCAGAGAGGTTGGTGCAGCTCCCCCTGCTTCCTCTCTACCCAAGGTGGGCCTGGGGCTTAGGCTATAGTGACAATCTGATCTAGATGGATGAAAGCCAGTCCCTAACAGTGCTGTGATTTTCAATCAGTCCCACTTCCCTTCATGTCAAGTGCTGAGTTAAGATGGCAGCCTCCAGCCTCCTTCTTACTTGGACAGGTTCAATCTTTAGCTTTTCTTAGGATTATACTTTAGCCCACTGAGTTTACTAATCAGTAGCTGAAGTTGGTGCCCAACCATCTCTTCTTCCCCATTTTGGGAAGTGAAGCTTTCAATTCCAGCCATGGAACATATCCCAAGGTGGCTTGTGCATCCAGTGCAGAATGGATTGTGGCTTCCATGGCATAGAGTGATCTACTTTTGAATCTTCTCTGCAGATGGGCAGTCTCCTCCAACAATTCTTTCACTGATTTTGCAGGATGCACTTCTGGTCTCCTGCTGCCCCTAATTAAGTGCTCTAGATAGCTGTGGGTGATCACCAACTGCCCCATAGCAGGAGCTGATTCTCAGAGCTCATTACTCTGCTGACATCTTGCTGGTTGTCCTCCTGAAAAAGGAAGCATTGCAGCCCTAACTCCCCTCAGCAGAAATGCTCAGCTTTAGGAGGATAAGCACCCCTTGTCCTTTTCTCTCTTCCTCCCTTTCTGCTTGGAATCCACATCTTTAGAAAGATAAGCACTCCCAACCTGTCCCTTTCAATGAAATTTACAACTCTAAACAGAAAACAACCTACAAACATGGCAAAGAAGACTTTTGTTATTCAAAAACCTGATGAATCTCCCAGAGATTTCTATGGATGACTTTGTGAGGCCTTCAGAATCTACATCCCTTTTGACTCAGAAGCTCCAGAAAACCAGAGGATGGTGAATGCCACCTTTGTTGCACAGGCAGCAATGGACATTAAAATAAAGCTCCAAAAATTAGAATGGTTCATGGGGATGAACATCTCTGAACTCCTTGAAGTCGCCAACAAAGTATTCATCAATTGAGATGAAGCTGCTGGATGAGAGGCCAAGAAGTGAATAAAACATCAAGCCTCCTTATTTGTAGCAGCTTTGGGAAATCCTGATCCCACAGATGAGAAGGTCCACCTCAAAAGGAGTGGACAAACACCAGAAGGGTGGCCCTGTACCCTGTGCCTACTGCAAAGAAAGTGGACACTAGAAAAATGAGTGTCCCCAAAAGACTCAGGCACATAGAGGGAACATCCCTAAAGGGAAATACTGACCTGAGTCCGAAGACCATTTGATCTAGCTGGCAGGGCTCAACCCTGAAAAGGGGTGACCAGGCTCACTGGAACTTAGATCCCACAAGCCCATGGTCAAACAACGAGTCGGGGGCCAGTCAATGAATTTCATCTTGGACACTAGTGCTGAATATTCTGTGATCACAATCCCCATTGCCCCCTTTAGTTTAAAAACCACTAATATCATAGGAGCAACTGGGGAACAGTCAAGCCAATGACCTTTTTGTCAGTCAAGAACTTGTCAGCTTGGTGGCCATGAAGTGAATCATTAATTTCTGTACCTGCCTGAATGTCCAGTTCCTTACTTGGTAGGGACCTCTTAACCAAACTGGGAGCCCAGATTACCTTCAAATTTGAAGGGCTAGCAAGCTTAAGCCTCATGATTGGCCTAACTCTCCTTGTCACTGTGCCCCAAAGCAAGGAATGGAGACTTCAGGTGGAAGAAAATTCAAGTCAGAATCTGGAAAAACTGCTGGAACTTTCCCCCCAGGTTTGGACAGAAAAAACCCCACTGGGAATGGCACAGAACCATGCACCCATTATCATCAACCTGAAGCTTGGAGTGGTTCTGGTCTGACAGAGGCAACACCCGATCCCCCACAAAGCACAATTGGGCATGATTGAACACATAGATCACCTGGGAAAAGAAGGAATCCTGATTGAGTGCAAGTCACCATGGAATACCTCATTATTAACAGTAAAGAAACCAGATGGGACAGGATATCAACCAGTCCAGGATTTATGAGCCATCAATAACACCACTTTCACCTTACATCAGGTTGTTCCAAACCCATACACATTGCTAGGACACCTGCCACCTGAAGCCACCTGGTTCACTTGCTTGGACCTGAAAGATGCCTTCTTCTGCTTGTGGTTGGCCCGCACAAGCCAGTCTCTGTTTGCCTTTGAGTGGAAAGATGCCAGAACCTGTCAGAAAACTTAGCTAACCTCAACCTGGCTCCTGCAAGGCTCCCCTATCCTTTTTGGGGAAGGCTTGGCAGCAGATCTGGACACCTACTCCCAGGAGGACTGCAGTTGTGCCATCTTGCAATATGTAGATGACCTCCTACTTGCCAGTGAGATGGAAGAGGACTCTTGGAGAGGGACCCAGACCCTCCTACAACTTCTAACACAGACTGAGTACAAAGTGTCTTGGAGAAAATTCCAGATCTTTAAACAGCAGTTCAAGTACCTGGGGTTCAGCATCACACAAGGGCACTGGATGCTCAGACCAGAATGAAAGAAATTGATCTGCACCATCCCTTCCCCTATCACACACACACAAAAAAGCTTTGTGAGTTCCTCAGGGCTGCAGGGTTCTGCTGCTTCTGGATTCCTGGGTTTCCAGCCATGGCCAAACACCTTTACAAAGTCCTGAGAGGTCCAGAAAAAGAGACCCTTGCCTGTGGAGAAGTTCAACAGGGGGCTTTTCAAAACATCAAAAGACAATTCGCCTGAGCCCCTGCTTTGGGGCTCCCAGATGTAACTTGAAACTTTATCCTGTTCATTCAAGAAAAGAACAAAGTAGCATTGGGGGTCCTCACACAAACAGTCAGCCCCTGGCAAAGACCCATCACTTACCTCTCCAAGCAGCTGGACCCTGTGGTTGCAGTGTGGTTGCCCTGCCTTAAAACCCTGGTGGCAACCATAGCCCTCACCAAAGAAGCTGACAAATTAACCATCTGACAGGCTATTCATGTTATGCTGCCACACGCAGTCACAGCCATAATGAACTCATACGGGCACCAGTGGATATCTAATCCCCAGCTCACACATTACCAAGGTTTACTCTGTGAAAACCTGAGTGACAATAGAAAGAGTGTGCAGTCTAAACCCTGCTACTTTCTTGCCAGACAAGGAATTAGTTTCTGAGCATGATTGTGTTGAAGTGACCGAGGAAGTTTACGCTAGTTGCCCTGACCTCCAAGACAAACCACTCCCTTCCCCAGACCAGACACTATTTACAGATGGGAGCAGCCTCATTAAAAATGGGGAAAAGCTTGCTGGATATGCAGTCACCACTACCAAATAGGTGGTGGAGGCAGCATCTCTACCCCAAGGATTGTCCATGCAATGAGCAGAACTCTGGGCACTGGTCTGAGCTGCTGGGCAAGCGGTAAACATTTACACTTACTCTAAGTACGCATTTGTCACCATTCATATATATGCGGTAATTTATAAAGAAAGAGGTTTCCTAACTGCAGGGGGAAAGGAAATAAAAAAAAAAAAGGAGAAATCCTGCAACAATTAGAAGCAATCTGGAAACCAGACAGAGTTGCCATCATCCACTGCTAGGGACATCAGAAAGGAATGGATATGGTCACTCAAGGAAACAGGCTAACCAACAAAGCAGCTTGGCAAGTGGCTGAAGGACCTAATGGAATACAAGTCCCAGAATCAACACCACAGCTGTCCCTCTTAGAACAAGAAAAAAATCAACTAAGCTATACCTGGGAAGAACAGGAATGGGCCAAGAGAGGAGGAAGCCAAACCCCTGAAAGAACTTGGCTGAGCCTGGATAACCAGATTTTCATCCCACAAGAAGCCACTCATGCCCTCATCCAGGAATACCAACTCACCCACCTAGGGAAAACTGTGCCAGAAGTCTTGCTCGGGAGAAACTACTACATAGCATGACTAGCTTTTCTCTGTGCCACCATCAGCAGCCAGTGCCATATTTGTGCCAAAAACAACCCTCTGCAGGGCCCCCATGCTCTGGCAGGTGTCCAATACACAGGGACAGCCCCCTTTGAAGATCTCAAAGTAGACTTCACAGAAGTGAAACCAAGTCAGGGGTACAAATATCTGTTAGGGATGATATGCAATTTTTCAGGCTGGGTCGAAGTTTTTCCCACTCACAACAAAAACACAAGAGAAGTGACTAAGCCTTTACTTAGAGAAATCATTCCCTGACATGGGCTATCACTGCCTACTGGAAGTGACAATGGCCCAGCCTTCATGGCTAACATAGTCCAAGAGCTGGCAAAAATGTGAGGAATCAAGTGGAAACTCCACACCGCTTACAGCCCCAGAGTTCAGGGAAATTTAGAAGCATGAATAAAATCTTCAAAGCCACCCTAGCCAAATTCTGCCAAGAAACTGGTCTCCCCTGGGTAGACTTACTTTCCTTAAACCTTCCCTGAGTTAGGTGCACCCCAGGACCCACAGGCTATTCACCCTTTGAAATTCTATTTGGATGGCCACTCTTAATTATCTGGGCCTTCAATGGAAATCTCAAACTTCTGGGGGAGGCTAGCCAAGATTCCATTCTCCAGCAGCTTGGGAAAACTCTAGCCCAAATACATAAAACTGTCTTGTCCGATAACCTCATCCCCCTGGGACACCCAGTGCAACCCCACCAGCCAGGGGGATAGAAGTAAAATACTCAATCTGATAAAAGACATATATGACTAACCCACAGCCAACATCATACTGAATGGGGAAAGGTTGAAAGCTTTCACTTTAAGATCAGGAACAAGACATTGATGCCCACTGTCACAATTGTTATTCAATATTGTACTAGAAGTTCTAGCTGGACAATTAGACAAGAAAAAAATTAAAAGGCATCCAAATAGGAAAAGAGGAAGTAAAACTCTCACTTTTTGTGGTTTGTGGATAACATGATCCAGTATTTGGAAAATTCTGAAGTATCCATGACAAAGCTACTTTAGCTAATAAATGAGTTCAGCAAAGTGGCAGGATACAAGATCAATATGCAAAAATCAATAATGTTTTTGTTCACTAACTGAACAATCTGAGGAGTAAACCAGGGGAAAAAGTCCATTTACAATAGCAACAAAAAGACTCAAATGCCTAGGATTTAATTTATCCAAAGAAGTACAACACCTATATGCAGCAAACTACAAAACAATGCTAAAAGAAATAAAAAAGACTGAAATAAATTGAAAGACATTCTTTGTTCATAGATAGGAAGAATAAATTTTGTGAAGATGTCCATCTTACACAATCTGATTTAGAGTTAATGCAATACCAATCAAAATTCCATCAGTCTACTTTACAAACTAGAAAAGGCAATTACCAAATTCATTTGGAAGGGAAAGTTCACCTGAATAGCCAAAAACATTCTAAAAAAGAAGAGTGACATGGGAGGAATTTCTCTGTCTGATCTTGAAACATATTACAAAGCTACAGTGGTCAAATCAGCATGGTACTGGCATAAAGATAGAAACATAAATCAGTGGAATAGTATGGAGAGTCCAGAAATAAACCCTTACCTGTACAGCCAACTGCTTTCTGACTAACCTACCAAGTCCATGTTAACAGGACAAAATAGTCTCTTCAACAAATGGTGCTGGGAGAACTGGATATCTATAACCAAAAGAATGAAAGAGGACACCTATCTCACTCCTTATACAAGAATCAACTCAAAATGAATCAAAGACCTAAACATAAAAGTCAGGACCATAAAACTACTAGAAGACATTGTAGGGAAACATCTTCAATACCTTGTAGGAGGTGGTGGTTTCTTGGACCTTACACCCAACACAGGTGAAACAAAAGAAAATTAAATAAATGTGACCTCCTAAAAATTAAACACTTTTGCACCTTACTGGGTTAAAAGGCAACCAATTCAAAGGGAGAAAATATTTGGTTATCACATGTCTGATAAGGG